>JASNJN010000796.1:0-10771 GCA_030180075.1 Mikrocytos mackini
GGCAATTTACACATTTTTGAGGCAATTTACACACTTTTGAGGCTGATTCAATTGTAGCCTAATATTGAAACAAGGGAAGGTTTAAGTTGAGTTTCAAAAATAAACCGTTAATCTGATACAATCAGACATAGGTTTAGATGACTATATAAATTAACGGTTAGTTAAATCKATTTTTTAATTGGGAATATTAAAGGCATGTAGCCATTTAGTGACCTATCCCGTCAAAAATAAATAAGCCTCATATAAACTCCTTATTTGGAATGTTATATTTATAAAAGGCATAATTAGTTTAATACTATTAATTATAATAAATTGGGACAAGACGGTGAGATAGGGTCATAGGAGTAGTTATAATAAATAATTAAATTGTGTTACTAAACTTAAAAAAAGCATTGACAAACTCATACCAAAAAAATCAAAAACCAATTTTTGTAGTCTCTACTAATAATATATTTATGTATGACGGGGACCCGTGTTGTGTGCACGTAGTACTCGTAGATTGACTTTAATGGCATTTTTTGAAAGTTTTAAATTTCTAAAACTATTAACAACACTTATTTAAGTTCAAATTCAAACGTTTAAACTTCAAAACTCCTGTTCCTGTCAATGTAATTTTAAAAAGCATACATTTTAAATTAAATACAAATTATACCACACTATACTAAATAAAATAAAAATCACATTATAAAAAATTTTAACCCTATTTGTTTAATATTATCGGTTTCTTTCCATTTTCATGTATAAAATCGTCCAATTTTTTCTTCATTTCATCTATTTTAGATTTATCCCAAACCATATTTTCCATAAATCCTACAAAACACTGTCCCATTTTATGTTTTTCGAGAAATGTGTGGAATTTTGCCATTGGAATATTATATTCCATCAATTTCTTTATTATATTCATTTTCTCTGTAACCAAATATTTCAACTTTGCCGCATACGCAGGTTTTACATTTTTGTTGAATATCAATTCAGTTTCCAATTTTCCAATGTGTGCTTCGACTGATTGAATGTGTTTTTCGATCCTCTCTAATTGGTCCCTAGTTTCCGTTATGTGCATCTTTAGGTGGTCGAATGAGTTGTTCTTGACTAGTTTAGTAATTCTCTTGTCTTGGGTAAGAAGAAAAAGCCTGTCGCTGAAACTACAACAAAATTTACAAGAAAATGTTCCAAGGGCTTCTGCGTGTTTATCTGATAGCCCAACACAAGATGTATGGAAGTGATAACCACAGTCCATACATGGTATAGTTTTTTCATCGTCTAACTTGCTACAAATGCATTTAATTTCAACTTCCTCCATTTCAAATTTTAACTTTAGAATATAAACTATATGTTTATCTTCTCATAACTACTTCTAACACACTATTTTCATATATCATTCTAAATAATCGTTCATAAACATCCTTCTCTGATTATTTTTATATTAGTTTCTTTACCGTTATAATCTACAAAAAAACCTTTACAAACACTACCAAGTCGAAACCGATTCACATATTTACCTCATATACAAACGAATCAATCATTTATACGCATTTTACACCCCGGTTAACTCTTTAAACATTTCCTAGAGTTAATAACAAGTTATGCTAATTGTTACACGTTACACTTACTCAATTTCATTACAAATTCAATATCTTTATCAAATTTTCTATTTACTTAATTAAATAGGCAATTTCATGCTTTGTCCTATCATTCTACTCCTGGAGTAATAATATATAAAATCAATGTAGAACAAACTTTGCACAGTACCACATGCCCACACAAGCGGTTCATAATAATGACTACCATTCTTAATTCCTTTATAAATCCAATTTAGTATATAAAAGACTCTGTACACTCCCAAGCAAAATAAGTAGTCACTTGTAATGGTTTCAATTTGTCCTTCGTTTTCATTAGCGTAGATATGCACGACTGCTAACTGTGGGAGAATAGCAACCGCCTCCAAAATGAAAGAGAAGTTCCTAAAGAACGTAATTAAACCTTCGTACTTGGCTAATAGAGTTAGAGCGAAAGAAGCGGCTACAAGGTATCCCCAGAAGATGTGGTCTCGCTTACCGTCATATGTCTTCTTTAGACGGGGCTGAGAGAAGAGATAGACTATTGTGCCTGATGTAGAAATGTAGAATACTTTGAAAAATAGAATGTATAGTAAGTAGTGCTTTGCAGTGAAAATGTTTAGATACCTTGTGCTGAATAAAATAAGGTAACAAATCTGAGTGTTCTTTGAAAGACCCTTTAAGGTTCTGAATGCATATATTCGTAGTAGAAGAATAATTACAGACGCTAAGTGTATGGTGTCTCCACAAACCTGGAAAATGTTCATTTAAGATTTTAATTTCTAAAAAAAAGAAAACCTTATTTCCTTTGACACACAACTTATAATAATATATAAATCCATTATGAATGACGTCATTGAAGACACAAGACCTATAGAAGATAATAGCTTAAATAACAACAGTTGTTTTCGTAAAACATCTAATTCTATATCCATGTCTCGTACAGCAAAACTTAGACTATCTCCTTACTCAAACTACATTGCTTTACTCAATACTAGCAACTATATTTCCATTCACGATCTTTGGAAGCTCAACACGAGCAGCGACATATCTTCTAGTAACACACCAAACAATAACAGTTTAGACAACAGTAACTCCTGTTTAAAGAAATACAAGCCTCAAAACGAAAATCAAATTTACGACATTAAATTCCACCCAAAGCACGACCTTCTACTTTCTAGCACTGACGAAAATACAATTTTGTACCACAACTACTTGCAACCAAAACGGTTCAACAAACACACAAAAATAATAAAACATTCTGCTCCAATTAGAAAATTTGAATTTACAAACAAAGGTGAAGAAATTGTCTTTTATTCGAACAACTATCTCTTTTCATTTGATTTAAATTCAAACAAAATAATGTCTAACAGCACACAAACTTATTTAAAACGCGGAAATTCATTTAAAGGCGTGTATGAAATTAAAAACATTGAAAATACAAACTACACAATAACTCTTCACTACGATAACTATATGCGTGTTTGGGACAATAGAACATTAAAAGTTGTAAAGGAATACTTTGTCCCAATAACAAACAATGAATTACCATACTATTTATCGTTTAACTACAACAATAAAGGAAATGTAATGGTAGTGTCTACTTCTAAACACAGTTCTATGTCTTTGTTTGATTTAAGAGCAGATTGTTTGAAAGAATACAATGTTACAAACCAAAACTCAAACATTAAAGAGTTAAAGTACCCTTTTCCAATTAGTGTTGGAGAGAATAAGAACAGAAGTAAATATTTTAATGGTTTAAATTGTGATAATGATTTGTGGTTGGTTGGAACACAACAAGGAGTTATTGTTGTTGATGATAAATTAGATATGAAGTTTGAAATGGACTGCCATACAAGCCCGGTTGTTGATATGTGCTGGGGACAAAATAATAAGACTCTGGTGACCGTTTCAGAACAAAAAGAATTGTCAACATGGTTCTTGTCGTCTTGATGAATAAATAAGTATTAAGTTTATTTTGACATATTGAAAAGAAGATATAAATAGAAATAGATGAAACGTATATTATTTCTATATTAAAATATTAAACTGACTTATCATGTTGCTAAATGGATCGGCGTAGCATGATGTAAAGATCTTGCAAAGTTATAGGATTTAACTTTGGAAAAAATAAAAATGATAAAACCAAAATTCTTGGCGACTGTAGCATTGTTAATACTTCAAACACTTAACAATGACTTGAGTAAGTATTTTGAACATGTCAGATCAGCATACAATAAAACACTACTCCGCCTATCTCTTGAGCCATTCTTTCGAGTAACAAAAGCTGATTTACAAACTCCATGCACCGAATCATACAATTCTGCATTTCAATGTTCAGATTCTTTAGCCATACATCCACTTCTAGACAACAACCGCTGTAATTTGAACAAATGCGAGAAGGAAGGTTTGCCTAGCTATTTAATCACCGACATGGTTTCAGACGAGCTTTTAGAGCGCCTTCAGCAAAAGGATAATATCTGGGTGTATTTAAACTGTGGCAAAAACGGCGAAACAATAGAACTGTACGATTTAGAAGTCAACAAAGAAGGATACACTGGTTACGGAGGAAATAGCTCACACAGGATTTGGAAATACATTTACGATAAAGTAGTACAGAACAGTGCGTTTGATGAGTTACTAATAAAGCTGGTAAGCGGATTACATTCGTCAGTTGCTGTACACTTGGCAAACAGTTTCCCAAAGGACGTTTGTATAAAAACTATAAAACAAAGACTGAACTACAGCATACCAAAAAATACAAATCATAACAATATCGATGAAGTTTTTAGTAAGATAGTTAATAGTACAGAAAGAGTTTATAATATGCTTCTTTTAGCTAACTTCCTAGAGTACGCTATTTCATTAAAAATAGACGAAATACTTGAAACCTTTGATAAATTAAAAGCAAGTTCTAAATGTAGTAAACATATCGAAAAAGAAGACATAGAAAAAATTAGAAAATTATTAAAAGAAGTTGATTGGGAGAGAAAAAATGTTTTCAAAGGCTTTTTAGATGAACAATTAAGTGAAGCAGATATTAGTAAACAGGAAGTTCTAAATTACAAAGAGGCTTTTGTTGACGTACAAAAAGTATTGAATTGTGTTGAGTGTTCGAAGTGTAAACTTTGGGGGAAGTTGCAAGTACATGGAATAGCAACTGCTTTCACAGTGTTGTTTAATGGGAATGGAAATAGACTAAGTGAAGAGGAAATACATTGGCTGGTAAGAACGCATATTAAAACTCAAAATAGTGTTAGAGTGTTTTATGAAGGAGTGTTAAAAGAAATTAATGGAATTGGGAAATTGAATGATAAAGATACAATAAAAAGAAATGTTAAAGATGGTTATTTGGGATTAAGAAGTCATAAGGAAATAGTTATAAACGCTGCTATTGTAGTATTTATTGTGGTAAGATTTATAATTATTTAAGTGTTTATAATGTCAAAATTTTGTATAACGTTGATGTCAAAATTCGAATAGTTTGTTTTATCTATAATTGACAATTTAATGGGAAAAGTTTATTCATCTTCACCAGAGCAAAACTATGGGAGTGGGGAAAAATCAATAAAAATTGTATTATTCTGACCAATAAAAATTTGGAAACATAATTGTGGTAAATATACAGTCAAACCCCTCTATAACGTAGTGGTACGTTAGCAAAATCTGGTTCGTTATATCGGAAAATACGTTATATCCAATACGATGGTTAATACTGGTTAAATATATAGTGTTTATTCATATAAATTGCCATGGGAGACTTTTTAAAACAAAAAATTAATTATTATTAATTATGCGCTTTTCACCTGATCAGTTCGGCCCTCCTAATAAAAACCATGGCTACCATTCCAATAGGGACTCATCTTGTTCTTCCCCAGAATCCTAGGCTAGGTTAAGGATTATCCTTATGAGTATATGCCCCGAGTGCAACCTAATCCTGGACCCACAAGCGCCGTATATATCCACGTGATAAACTTGATTGGGTTTTTAAGTAACCAGCCGAAATCACTTACTTTAGTTTATTCAACCCTTCTTCGGGGTTTTGGTGTGTAATCGATTGAGCCTGATAATGTAGCATCTGCCAGATCGAAATGGTATTAATGATACCACTCCGTTTCTTTGATAATGGTGATATACAACCGAGAACTTGTTGGGAGCAAAGATGGAAATTCTTGGCTTATGGCTTTCCGATCCGTCTATTGTATGTTTCTATCGAATCAGATCGGGAAATTCGTCCATTTTCCTGATAAAATTCTAAAAATGACTATTAAAATCAGTGTTGTATTTTCTTTGGAATAATTTTTATAATTTAGATAAAATATATAATGTATTTTAGTTTATTTATACAATATAAATTAACTAATTTTGGAGAATATTGAATTTTATTAATATTTATTATAAATTATATGTAAGTTTTATTTATAATTATATAAAATATAATATATATTTAACAATTAACTTTTCTATTAATTGTCATTATAAATTAGTATAAGATGAAATTATAAGTTAAAATAAATGCAATAGATGTAATATGATTTGAGAAACCGTGTATATTTTTAATTTGTCAACCTCCCAATATAATTAATTATTTATTAAAAACACGCAAATTATTCCTATTCAAGCTCTTTTACTTATTATCTGGTGACATTATTATTTTTTTTTAATTTGACATAATGGTTATTTAATTAAATAACTCGGTCATTATGTAACCGAGACCGCACTCTCACCCGGCTGCCACCGGGACTCTCCTATTCTCTTCTCTGTGGCCGCACCAGCCGTCACTCTCCTCCTGCTACCCAACTACCCAGCTACCCAACTACCCTGCTACAAACCTGCTACAAACCTGCTACAACCCTGCTACACTCTCAGGACGCTCCGTCCTTGTCACGCCCTGATTCCTCTATTCCTTGCTGTCTGCCATGTGTTTCTGCCACTTTCCTTGAAGAAGTTTGTTCTTCTTCCTCCTTCATTCAACTTCCTGATGTAATTCAGCGAAGGTAATCCCCGTTTTTCAAAGGGTGGAGTGGGGTTACCTGAGACGAACCACCGGTATATGTTGAGAGATCCCTTCAGATTGACCCCAAGTAATTTAGCGATCTGTATTCCTTTCTGGTACGATGAATGCATCTTTTGTTTTGGTAATACCTGTCTTCGGAACCTGTTTAAGTTCTGCATCGACTGTTGAGATATCACCCCGAGTTGGCCTACGACCAAGGCAAGTGTCTTGACCCGATACCCCTCATGTTGTCTTTTGAGCCTGTCTCCAAGCTTCTTGTACTTCTCTAATTTCTCGATCTCCTTGCACTCAATGAGATCCTCCGCCGAGATCCCGACTTCCAACACAGTTATCTTGCGTTTTTCGTGATCGTAACATATGATGTCCGGCATCTGGGTTGTCTTTTCTTTTCCGTCATATATCGCAACCCTCTGATCTGAGACGATATCGAACTTCTCGCTGCTCCTAGCGCACCTTTTTCCAGCGTCGCTTAGTGACAGCTTTTGTCCTAATTTCCTTGCCTCGATAACCTCATTGGCTATCATCAATACTACCGCGTCATGTCGGCCCTTTAGCAGAGAAAATGGGATTGCGTTGCAACCACCTAGCACATGGCCGACAGTCTCCGGGGCGGCGTTACATCTTCTACAGATGTTTGATTCCTCTTTTCCTATAACTTTCAACCAACTTTTATGATTTCCTATTCCGTCTTGTAAGAGTAGGATATATTTGACGTCGCCTCTCGACAGCCCGGGCTTCTTTAGCCATAAGTGGCTTTGTGAGCAGCAGTTGGCTGCTTCCTTTCTCGCCCGGTTGAAGCCAGAATACAGTTTAGCATTGTTCCATTTGTCTAGATAGGACTTCTGGAATGCTTGCTTAATGCATTTCTTTTCTTCACTTTCAGTCTCGGACGTCCAATCTTCTTTCCCTTCAAATTGGAATCTCCTTCTACTATCTTGAAGTCTTCCTAATATAAGTTTCTGTTTGACCGGTGATAGTTCAATTATAATCCTTCTGATGTCTTCTTTGTTATGGGCCATCACAATGGGAGATTTCACTGCATCTAATACCTCGATGCCTTCTCCGCATATACTTTCCTTCTGTTCCTCCATATACCTTATGGCGCTACAAATCGCTATGTAGTAAGTTTCACAGAAGTTCGGAATCTCGAACCCTCCTTGTCTCGGATTGGTGTATAGCCTTCCGTTCGTGATCCTCCATGGAAGGACCCCGTTCTTTTTGAGGCAGATCCTGACAAATCGATTGAGGGTTTCGAGTTCTGCGGGGGACCATGTTATTGTTTGGGCTACCCATCCTACGAGAGGCGCTACACTGACTTGCAGCTGCTTCCCGCAGTTTACAATGGTTAGGCCCGACCCACAGATCTTCCGTATCCTTCTTTGTGCTTCTTTCTTCATATCTTCCTTAGTAGTCTTCGTGTTGACCCAAACTTGCTTAAATCCTAAGTACTTATACTGTATAGTACTCTTGTTGGACATTAGAGGAAAATCTTTTAGATGTTGGGTGAACGCTAAGCGTTCTCTCGGCTCTTCGGTGATCACGGCACTTTTCTGCCTGTTAATTTGTAGACCTAACAATTCTCCTAACCTTTTAATGTTTCCCACTTCTCTTTCGAGTGCGCCAATTGACCCACCGAAGATTTTTATATCATCCATGTAGCATATCTTAGCGCTCCAATTCGCACTATCCTCGGGTTCATATCCGCCAGGTACCTTAGGCTTGAATAATGAGAGAGCTAGGCAGAAAAGGGTAGGTGACATCTTGTCGCCTTGAAGATACCTTTGGTGATGTTAATCTTCTTCGGTGTTTCCCTTAGATTTACTACGTACGTATGCCACGATCCCATGAGAGTTGTCAAAGCGTTCAGTAACCTCTGTGTGGCTGGGCTTCCATGACCAAAGAGATGTTTCAATATTGCTTTCAACGCTTTATGACCTACAGAATCGTAGGCCTTGCGAAAGTCAATGAATGAAACGTTGAGGGATCTGTTAAAGACTCTTTTAAAAGTCTGTACGATGTTTTCGCTAATAACGTGTGCATTGAGACACCCCCGTCTTTTTGTGAACGATGCTATTTGGTCAAAATCCCAGTTAAGGGAGCGCATTGCTATAGTTAAGCTGTTTTTAAACATGTATATGGGTTGTGCGAATATTGAAATGAAGAAGAAAAATAGACGATTTGGTATATTATAAACATTTGGTATATGGCCATTAGTATATAGCTTATCGGGGAAGTATCTCTCCCACTGTTCTTTGAGTACATCCATGTAATCAGGGCTCATATCAGTAGATATATATTCTTCGATAGCGAATTTTGTAGTTTTGCACTTTGTATATAATTCGTAAAGTCGTCTTGTTCTATTGTTTTCTCCCGAAGACATTGTCATTTCTCTAAACTTCCCAAGTTTAAGTTCTCCAAAAGAAGCATAATTTATTTGTTTGGCTACTGGCCTAAACGTCCCGATATTCCAAACATAGTCTCTATTAATCTTTTCTTGGTATATTGGAACTACTGATGTAAATATAAAACTTATTACTATGCCTTTCATTCCATCAGGATCGGACCTCATAGCTTCATCAAAAAGCGTTACAAAAAAGTTTGAACATTCTGTTTTTCTTCCCAGGAATTTTGGTGCTATCTGTTGTGATTCGAATATGTTAGCTTCATCTATAACAATAATAAGTCGTTCTATTTTGTTTGTTGATATTTTAGGCTTTTTCTTTCCATCCTCGGAATAGGAACTAACTTGGGGCTTTTTAAGGGCTATAAATCGTCACCCCACATTTTCTTCCATTTCCCACACTTTCTTCCGATTCCCACACTCAGACCAATTTTATCATGATTTTTACCAGAAATACGGAAAATAATGCCATCTCACGGCTATATACTCACATTAGTAGGGCAACCAAAATTATTACTTTAGATTTATCGATTTTAACCATGTTTTTAAAACTTTTTTAACCCGCATTTTTTAAAATTTTAACCTCTTTTTAACAAGGATTTTAAAGTCAAAAATCCAATATAATTTATATAAAATACATATTTTAACATTTATGAAAAATAATAATTTATTTAATATATCAATTCATCAGATCCCTGTCATTTCCCACATTTTTATTATAATATAACATGAAATACAATTCTATATTTTCCGGTTTAAAGTTTCTATCCGTCCTCATTAAAGTTTTAAGCATAGAAAAAGATCTTTCTACATCCGCGCTTGTTGGTTGGCATCTCAATAGAAGAGAATATTCATACGGGGAAATTATATCTTTGGATTTTTCAATAATTTTCATTATATTGTTTTTTCTAATTCTTTTAATAAGATATTGTTTAACTCCAGCTTCGTCACTAGGGAAATTTAAGCTCATCATCAAATTATAGCCCTGTTCAATCGTTGAATTCCTGTGTTCTAACTTTGTAATCATTGGGACCAAACGAGCATAATTTTCTTGAATGGTAATTAAATCAGTGATCAAATTAACGTCAGAAATGGCGGATTTTGCATTGTTTACAATAACACCATCACCTTCTATACTGTTTACAATTTCGCGAACCCGATCTAGATGTAAATAGTAATACTCAACAGCACTTATCCAACTCCACCATCGCGTAATAATGGGAGTTGGTGGTAGTCCTATATCATCAAAAAGAGTCGCATTTGTTCGATTCTTAACTGTTAACATTTTGATTGATGCTATCAGAAAATCCACATTTTTAAAATGAGTTTTTACCTTTAGGCACGCGTTGTGCAGTAAATGTGCAAGACATGTGATGTGTATTAGCTTTTTGTATAGAATTGTTAATATTTTCATGGCACATTCGAAGTAGGAAGCTGCGTCAGTTATGAATAGCAAAAAATTCGTCTTTTCGATCCTATATTTCTTTATAACGTCGTCTATTAAATTTACAACCCCATTGCTATTTAAACTCTGATCTAACACTTTACAATAGCACATATATACTACAGATGGGTTAGATAATTCTCCAATAAGTACTGAAAAGATTTTTAACTTTCTAATTTGGGATTCGTCAGCAATCATAAAGACTTTCTTGTTAGCGATTTTTTCTGTTAATCTAGCTATGAATTGGCCAGATAGTTTAAATTAGTGATGGTACAAAATTGACAAAGTTGACACATTGACAAAATTGTCATGACACACCGTGACAATTTTGTCAAAAACGAGAATTTTACACA
>JASNJN010000800.1:0-10286 GCA_030180075.1 Mikrocytos mackini
GGGACGATTTTAGGGAAAATGGGAWRATTTGGTTGAGTTTGTCAACATTGATAACATATGGATGCATTCCACTCACTCCTATGTTATTGGGACCGTTGGTCCCCGCGGTTATAGCGTTAACGGAGTGGTTGTTGATATTCTCTCCTGGACTCGTGGACCCGTTGGGGCCCTGTTTTCCATGTTTCTGTGGATCGACTAGGTTCGAACCTGCTGCAGCCTGTTTAGGCCTTTCGCTCGACATTGACCCTAACCCCTCTACGGTGGGGTTGTCCTGTGTGACGATATTCATGCCAATGGCTTTTTTTTTGAAAATTTAAATTTTCTGGGGTATATTCGAGTTATAATTAAATTGAATGTTGATTGTTGGTCAAATTTATACTGTTAATTATTGTAAAGGTTTTTCTATAATGTTTATAATCTCAAAGTTATTGATTAAAACTTAATTGATATTTATAATAATATTCTTATTAAATCTTAAATTAATGAAATATACCAGATATATTTGATTTTTTATAGCCTCGTATCAAAAAGAAAATCCAAACTAATTAACTCATTTCGGCTATTTATTTGATAAAGTCGCATTATCCTCTGCCGTGAGCCCGGTATTGCCCACGACCATCGGGCTGATGGGCACGGCGGCCCGAGTTATGATTAGGCCTGTTGTTAGGATTATTGTTCATTGGAATTTTTAAGTATGAAAATTAAAAGTTTTCTTTATTTAGTTACTGGTAAAAAGCTCGTTAAAACCCTGTAGGAAAAACTGTGCTTCATACTAACTATCAAGTCGTAACGTTATCCGGGGTTACGACATCCTCATAAATTATATTTATGTTTTATTATATTACTTTTAATTTGTTACATTACTGTCTCAATGATCTTGATTTAATATGGATATTTAGCCTCATTCTACTTAATCGGGTTAATTTATTTATTATTTTGTCATGGTTATTGGCAATAAGAGACACTTCTTATATTTTAGAGGAAATAACCTTTTCGTATAAACCTTATTTTTTATTGAAAACCATTGTATTTGTTTTTTATATGGTAATTGCTATTATACTTATTATATAACTATCAATACCATCTTATTATATAATTACTTATGTTTTTAGAAAATAAAAATGTAAATCTTAGATCATTGAGTGGCTATTTGTTACTTATGGCTATGATAGACTACAGTAGAAAATAAGATACTACAAAACAATTTAGAGATAACTGAAAGATGTATGGGATGTTGGGAAACTTTAAACTTTTACGTAAGACTTTAACCATGGAAGATATCACGGCATGAGTGCCCACAGCCACAAAAAGTGCCCACAGCCACAAAAATGTTTCGCAATCAAAAATTTTAAATTTTTATTTATTTTCGAAAAAAAATAAAAGTAGCTAGAAAGTTAATTTTAGTATTTAGAATAAATTATTTTGTACCAAGATATTGTTATTATCGTTCCATCGATCAACATTAACATTATTTTGGAATTTCAATAAATTTGTGTTTTATCATAAACTATCCTGTCTATAATACATTTTTTCTATATATAATATCTCTCGCGTATTTATTTATAATTTAAAAACAATTTTGTGGTGATCAATCAGATTTTTGCGATTTTGAAAAAATAAATTGTGGCTGTCGTCATTTTTTGTGGCTGTGGGCATTTTTTGTGGCTGTGAGCACTTTTTGTGGCTGTGAAGAATGGTGCCAGATATCACAAACAGTTATGAGAAACAAGAAGATACCATATGATACTGATGGTAGTGTAGTTACTCTTCTACTTTAATATTCCGGTGCCGAGTCTTATTAGAAACAATACAGCATCTATTCGACCACATCCTTAACCCTTTCGCGACCAAGTTGTAATATATAATACGCACCTTATTTTTCATTCGCGATCAAGTTGTACTATATAATACGTGATGTTATAACTTTTTAACATAATACCACCAAAATTTAACAATCGGAAATATGTGACGATAAGTGTGATCAAAATTTTGGTGAAATTGTACATAAAAATCTATTATAATTTAATGAAATTTTTGGTTGTTTTATATGCGTGCATGTTTCTAAATCGGTCCTCGAGAATTTTTGGAAGGTTTTTGAAAATATAACATATCATGAATATATTACTTATTTCGTCCCAGACCTTTTCCGACATTAAATCTATTATGCTAATTTTATGACTGTTAATTTTTATTTTTATAAAGTGAATTAAAAATAATTTCCGAGTTAAACAAAATTTGTCAAAATTTTCACTCGATATTATCTTGAAACAAACGCACACATATATAAATATCCATAAAATTTAGAAATGTCCTTGTAATCCCTAAAAATCAAACATATGTACATATTTAATCATTCTTATAAATTTCCCAGGACCCTAGTAATTATTGTCATAAGAGATTGGAATAACCGTCGATTTAATATTTAATATTTCAAACATAATATTACATTGATAATGGATAGTCAATAATGATCTTATGTTTGGTAAACTCGAAATAGTAAATCAAAATACTGAATTACTGATATCATGGATTAGTGTTTCCCATTTATTGGATTATGGGCAAATACCTACATTCTGGCGCAATGATGATGAAGATTTATCAATTTGTTTGGCTTTTTATATACAAGCTGTATATCCATATAGGTTCTGTAGAGAGTTACGATTGGCTATACCAAGTCAATTGGAACTCTCCAATATTTTAAATAAATATAATATTTAAAATATTTAAAAGACAAACTTGACCTTTAGTTCTTTATAGGTTCATTTTCGAATTATTTCTCCAATCAAAACTTTCAATTAAAAATAATACATTTTGAGAAAGTGATTAATCTGCCTCGCCTCGAGACTTAATTGAAAAATTCCACTGGTTTAAAAATCAAAACATTTTTGTTTTAAAATTGTGATAACTTGGTGGCTAATTTATTAAGTGCAAATGATAGAATGTAACATAACATTCTGTTTTCCCAAACTGCAATTTATCGCAGATTTGTGCGGTTGTCCATTATATGGTCATCTATTATAACCAGAATTACTTAAATATACCCATTTCACAAAACATCGAAATTTATTTAAATCTCAGATGATATAAGTTCTAGGATTTTCAAAATATACAGCAAAAACCACTTGAGAACATTCGTTATTTCTAGATGTTTTATGACCAATTTCTCAGAATTTCAGAGCCACTGACTTTTATTCAAATCAACAGTAAATTGTTATGTTTAAGAAGTAATTTATTATTCAAGGCCAATAAAACACATTATAATATTTATTGTATCTTATTACTCATCGAGAAGTACAAACCATAATTCAGAATGAATAAAAGTATTGGATTTTTAAATATAATTTTTGAGAAATTCTTCGAATATGTTCGGGAATACATAAACATACAGTTTAAAAATTCTATGATTCTTAAATTATCTGAGAGGATATTCTGAATTCTTTCATTTTACATGTACATCGCTGATGGTTGTGGTTTTGTAGAGAATTCCCCACTTTTGACCATTTATGCAAAACCGCGAGGATTCAACCTGAGTTGGATGGTTTGGGAGGGTATATTCATGTCAATTTCTGTTATATTATATAAATCGCCTTAACATAATGGGCCATGCCCATATTCTTGCGATGTACGAAGATTCTTCTAAATATAAATTTGCACTAAACAATCAAGTCAGATAGCTAAGTGTGACATTCCCCTTGTAATTACAATATTTGAAGTTCAAGGAATGTTAGCAAACACCAAGGTCATCTCTGATTGTATGTTCCAGTTTTATAAATACAGATATGAAGCGCATTACCATGGCTTAAAATGGCAACGATACAATATAACCAGACTTAAAGAACTAAGGTTGCAGACTCCAACACGTTTCAGAGATGGAACAGGTTCTGTGAAACCATAAGAATTTGCGATAGCATATCTCTGGTATCCTTGCTATAAATCTCAAAGAAATTTCGACAAGATATCCACCAAAATACTCAGTTTGGTTAAACACAAACGTGCTTTTGATGACACGAATCACCTTTCAATAATTGATAATTCAATTGTGTTGTTTATAAAAAACGACAGCACATCTCTCGATATATTCTGTTTAGACATTAAACAGTTGGGAGTGACGATCCCGAATTTGCGATGCCTGCGCCGACGTTATAATGGTTACATAATGGAATAAAGCGGCAAAGTAAGAATAACTTAAGGAAGTACACTGGGTTCGGAGTCCGACTCTTTTACCTTGTTGCGGGACCGTTGGATATCCTCGCCAATCAGCCTTCCAACGCCTGAAGAAAATAATGTTGTATATCAATGAGCGGAACCCGAATAAAAGCAATTAACAACGTATCTATATATAGAACGTTGTATCAAAGACTCCGAATTTATTCCTTAAAGCTCGCTCAGGATCTATTCATTGTTTACAGGTATGGGATCCCAAGAGGAGATTAATTTGTCGTTCTTGGTGGCTGAAGAGAAAAGCCCAAAGAATGTTTTATCTAAGTCTATCACAACAAGTTGGGGTAATGCTTTCGAGAACCATGACCTTAAGTGATCATTAGGAATTCGGGGTTAGTCAGAGAAGGTTGAAGTGGCCACGCCACTTAGGCAAAATTTTTTTAATAAATAAATTTTGTCTAAATTATAAAAATAAAATTCCGTAAATCGGCAATTATTATAAATAGAAAATATTTCAAAAAAAATTAAAAATTAAATATAACAAATAAATAAAATTAACACAATATTTTGTTGTTTATAGTTGATGTTTATTGAATTACTCTTTTCTGATTTATGAGTTTCGATAAAACATTTTTCACAAATATAATTCGAAACTTTACATCCTGAACAATATGTTTTTGTTCTATTGTAATGATTCTTTGTATATTTTTCCCTTTGTTCTCCAACTATTTACCATAACACCTCCTGCAGTATGATTTATTTTTTAGAACATCAACAACTAGCATATGTTCCTTTCCTACTACTGGTTTTGTTTCAAATTTGTTGAATATACTCTTTATAATTTCCTTTTTATAATCAATAAAAGACAATTTTCTGGTTCCGATCTTCTTGAACGGCACATAACTATTTAACAAACATATGTTAAACAAATATTCAAAGCCTATTTTGCGATACCACTTAATTGTTTTGCGATTTACAGAAGAATATGAAGTCATTTGATCAGAGACATCTATCGCAGTTTTCCCAATATTGTAATCATGTACCACTTTTGGTATTTCGTAAGAAACGTTTCTATAATTTTTTTGGCTTGGAATATTTGTTTAACATATGTTTGTTAAATAGTTATGTGCCGTTCAAGAAGATCGGAACCAGAAAATTGTCTTTTATTGATTATAAAAAGGAAATTATAAAGAGTATATTCAACAAATTTGAAACAAAACCAGTAGCAGGAAAGGAACACTTTCCGAAGGAATCTGGAAAAATGTGACCACATTTTTTGCCATAAAATCATTAATTTTAGCTTAAATATTAGTTAATAAATGTTTATCATCACTTTCTAGTTATATTTCGCGTATTTTGATGTCATTATAAGATTTTGGGTTGAGATTTTGTAATTTCACTATTGCGCACATTTTTGATCAAAAATCAAACAAACTGTATAACTCTATTCTATAAAACCATAGTATACTTATAAAATACGAAAACATCATATAACAGTATTCTGACTTTTCGAAAAATAAAATTTTAACTTTATGAATGATATAGAAAAGATCTTAATTAAGCGTTTTAAGTCCGTGTAATTCTATTTAGCCAATAGATGGGCATTTCATTAGAACGAAAATTAATTTAAATTTCCATCACGAAATAACACAAAGACACAAAGACACAAAGACACAAAGACACAAAGACACAAAGACACAAAGACACAAAGACACAAAGACACAAAGACACAAAGAMAMMAAGAMAAGATAAACATTTAAATAACTCACATATTTGTATATTGACTTAATTTAATTTGTATAATTACTTTGTATGGTGTTTAAATTAATAATTTCGTTCAATACACAATTTACATTTTACATTACTGTGTTCAATTGCTCAAACAATCAAAGAGTTAATCAAATTGAAGCTATTTTCATTGTTTTTTATTTCACTTATAAACTCCGAATTATACTCATTAATTTTATAAACTTTCTTTTTAACAATAAAGTGCTACGCTATCGCTCCGCACGATAAATTCCACTAATTCTACATTCATCCTTGTTACATGCATTGTCGGACACCATATATATAAACACACTTTCCAATGACACTAACAAACGAATGAATATTCGAATTTTACTTGACATTTAAAATTTTAAAAATTCATATCCTAAAGAATCGATGATGTCATTAACTCCCAACATAAAAATTTCGGATAGATGACATGATATAAAGTGTTTTTTAAAATTATATAATCTAAAAAGTTGAAAGTAAATAACATATTATAATTTTTTAGCACTATTATTTCTGGCTTGTCCAATAGAAATCCTATACGTACATTAAATTTAAAATATTAAACAATGAAATAACATTCATATAAACTGGGTGATATTTTATAATTTATAGATATAAATAAATTATTTTTGTTGGAAATTCCACTTCGAATTTGTATTTTAAAATTTATAACATCAGTTTTATATCCACGCCACTCTTTCGGAAAAATGTTATTAAAAACTTAATAATATAAACAATAAAATACTTTACAAGCATTATATAATAATTCAATATGACGATTTGACGTGCCTCTAAGACACGTCCGAGTGATCTTACAAAGAAAGTAAATAAATATAGAAATTAAAAATTCTTTTTAAAAATGCCAACATATAGAACTTCTTACAAAGGAGGCTACAAGCGTGCTAAGGTCACTGGAAGACACACCCAGCACGTCAGATGTGAACAGGCTCAACCACAGTGTATAGAGATGTTCAAAATATTAGGATCAATTTTTTAAAAAATTTTAGTTTATGAAAAATATCAAAACTTCCCCCGTCTTGCCCCAGGGTACTACAAATGAAATAAACAGCGATATAAATACAACGCAGCTAGAGTATATACCCGGTGTAGCCACGACGGAAATTATTCGATTATTAGAAGATAATGAACTTTTAGACAAGACAGCCCTATATGCCCGACTTATGGTTACACCTGGGTCATTTTTCTTCATTAGACCGCGCAGGTTCGGGAAAACACTGTTAATCAATGCACTCGAGAAAATAGCCAACGGGCCAGAATAGGGCTGTCTTGTCTAAAAGTTCATTATCTTCTAATAATCGAATAATTTCCGTCGTGGCTACACCGGGTATATACTCAAATAGGGAAAACAATGAGGAATAAAACRACAAATAGGGAAAACAATGAGGAATAAAACAACAAGAAAAGACAATAAGGGAAAATAAATGAGTAATAAAAATAAGACAACAAGACAATGAGAAAAGACAATGACGCTTTAGTATAAAGGAAGATTTATAGACAATAGACATATAGTTTATATAAAAATGAAATTAAAACAAAAAGAATTTTAAAAATAATTAAAAGTAATAATATTATAATAAATAATTTAACAACATAGAATAACATTAATTATTTCTTCTTGTAATTTCTGCTAAATGTTCAAGCAAATTTAGGAACTATTCTGATTTTGGTAAATGTTTTAAATATTTCTTTCTATAAATATATCCACAAAATTATATTAAATATTTTCAAATTTTAAATATTATTATGGAACTTGAAGAACTTCTATTACTGCTTTCTAACAAATACACCACTATTATGTGGTTAATAGACCGGCAGATTATTATTTACCCACAATTATGCGCAAAATGTGGAGGACAAGATATAAAACTACAGTACTTAAGGAATACTGCCAATTCCATATTTTTCGATGTTCTGCTAAAACTTGTAGGGCAAGAGCATTTATTTTAAAAGGTTCATGGTTCTTCCATACCCGGCTAACATTAAAACAAGCATTGTTGTTTTTATTCTTCTTTATACACAAAACAATGGTAGGGAACCTTGGATTCTTTTGCAAAATTCAGGGATCGGACACTCTGGCGGCATGGTCGAAATTCGCACGTGAATTATTTGTCGATTTCATGATATACAACCATACTTCGCTTATAGGAGGACCGGGTATGGTTGTCGAAATCGATGAGTCAAAATTCGGGAAAAGGAAGTACCACCAAGGCCGAAGAGTCCCATGACAATGGGTTATTGGAGGAATCGAAAGAGCCGATATTCCTGGGATATTTTTAGTTCCCGTAGATGATAGAAGTGCTTTAACACTTTTGCCCATAAATGTCCGTCATGTTAGACCAGGGACCACAATAATCACAGACATGTGGAGAAGTTATAACCATCTCAATATGTTAGGTTATAATCATTCCCGAGTCAATCATAGTCTCAATTTTGTATCACCTGATGATCCATCAGTCCATACAAATAAAATTGAGAGCACACGGCAGGCGGTTAAAGCCTCACTACCAAATTACGGTGTGAGAAAACAGAATTACTATTTACATTTTTGTGAAAATATTTATAAAAAGAAATATTTAAAACATTTACCAAAATCAGAATGGTTCCTAGTTTTGCTAGAACATTTAGCAGAAATTACAAGAAGAAATAATTAAATCTCTAATTAATTAATATTATTACATGTTGTTAAATTATTTATTATAATATTATTCCTTTTAATTATTTTAAAATATTTCTCGTTTTATTCCTCACTTATTTTCCTTATTGTCTTGTTTTTATTTCTAATATTCTTTTATATTTGTCTTGTTGTCGTGTTGTCGTTTGGTCGTGTGGCTGTGTGAGGGGGAGGTAACGGATATAAATGTTGTATAAGCCTTTGTATAATTCAACAGGGTCGTATAGGGGATATTTTATCAACCCAACCTCTGTGTTGTTGTATATGACTTCGGAAAAATTAAAATTTATAATTCATCCAAATAATTTCAACAAACTGTGGCCAGGGAACTTCGCCGGGCCCGACACGCCAGCGACGTGTTTCTTGTCATTTGAACAACCCCACAACCAAGGCAAATATCGCTGCGATGCGTGTGGAAAATAGGTACCTGATCCCAAGAAGTTCCCTTATTTATTTCTAAAAACACGATTAAAACGTTTTTTACGTGTCCCGGGAGGTATATTTAATTTTTTGTAAATGACTTTTTGTTTGAAGGGGGGCCCTTGCGGCCCCTTCAAACAAAAATTATATTTCAATATTTTCACCCATTTTTCAAAAACAGAGCCGAACGAGCCCAAAAAGCATCTTCGACCGATAAACAATGCAAACGATTGCCAAAACACGTTTAAAAACTGTCATATTCCTCTACATTTTTCTTTAAAAAAGTTATGTTTTTGTAGAATTTTCGAAACAAAATATCGAAATTTCACGAAGTTAAATACTGTGCTTCCTCTTTAAAAGCATTTTAATAAAATCATGCCACATTAATTTCATAAATTTGATATTAAAAAGTGTATCAAAAACCCGAATCTTAAACGATCAGTATATTTGGATACACAAGCTATCGCCTTCTAAGGAGGGACGGGCTATTTTCACTCCAATAACGGAAATTTTTTATTGCTTATTTTAGCCCAAAATGACTTATATTGTTTCCCAGGGAATATTAAACAAAACAGTGGGTCCAAATTTATATTTAATGGTTGGTGCCAAAATACCCCTTTATAATTGGGAATTTTCCTCGATTTTGAAATTTAAAATTTGAAAATAGAAAAAGTGCAATTTATAAAGAAAACTTGTCGAACGAAAGCAGTAAATAAAATCTCCTTCTAAGGAGTTATGATTAGGGCTCCCAAAAAGCAATTTTCAAAATTGCATATGAGTATTATTTTGTTTTAACGCTCTTGAACAATTTTTAGGCCCTATTGAGCATCTGGTATCGATATTTAAAAGCAATAAAAGGCAATAAAGCAATTTTGGGCAATTTTTTTGGGTAAATGGACTAAAATAACAGGTTGGTTTAGTCCATTTACCCAAAAAAATTGACTAAAATAACAGGTTGGTTTCTTTTATACAACTAATTTTAATAAAAGCCTGTACAACTTTGCTTTTTAGCATGCATGTGGCTTTGCAAAGTCTGGTTACGTTAACAAACCCTGGCAAATTTTTGTATTTATGTCCTCTGTGAGAAGTTTCATATCAATGAAACTAGTTAACCGAATTTAATTTAAATTTTTAAATTTTGCGATTATCAGGGATTATTAACAAGATATTATCATACAATGGTCATATCTTTGTATTTTGATAAATTGTTTGTGAAATTACTTTATTTTGTAGTTGT
>JASNJN010000803.1:0-19158 GCA_030180075.1 Mikrocytos mackini
GGCTTCCTTTGCATTTTCTACACGTTGGGTCTACTGTTGGGTTGACCATGTGTTTCCATGACCTTACGTCACCGGGTCCTTCTTGCAACAGGAGAACACGTCGTGTGTCGTAAGGACTCAATCCTGGCTTAGATAGCCATATGTTTGATGCCTTTTGGTCCAGATGCTCTTGCTTCCGGATCGTGTTGTGCCCAGACTGTAGCTTAGAGCTATCCCACTGTTTAATGTGGTTACGATAGAAGTTTTCGCGAATAATACGCACTTCTTCGTGCTCCGGCTTATGTCTGAGTGCTCGCTTTCCTTCGAATTGGTAGTTAGTGACCTTGTCACGGGCTCTTTGGACTATCGTCTTTTGTTTGGAGCCACGTGAGCGAAGAGCCTGTTGGAGATGATGCTGGCTTCTTATAATATGAACAAACATGTTCGGATCCTTTTTCCACTTTTGGTCTCTGGTTCCGTATACCTGTTCATACGCCATTGGGCACTCCTCATACGCAGGGTGGGGTTTAATACCGTCCATAACCTTTTGTACAGGACAAGTGGTTTAATCCAGGTTTAAACCTGGTTTAATCCTGTCCAAAACCCTTTTTTCAGGTGACCATATTTCGTAATTTTATGATCGACGATTAATTTATTAAGAATCTAATATAAAAATTTTTGAGTTTATTGTTTTTTGGCGACAAAAAATTAAGCGTTCAGACAAAATATTATGATCATTTGGTGACGTTTTTGGAAAAGGTCATTTCACGTTTCAATTTCAGGCCCTTCAAGCCCCTACCAATTAGGAGGTTTAAGACGTCTTTTACGTCCAAAACCTTTTGGACAGGACGGCAAAAACCGGTTTAAACCTCCCAACCCTGCTCATACGTTTGGAGTCTGTCGAAATACCTGCATACAGAGATAGCCTCAAGATAATCATCTTCCTCAAAGTTCGGGAGGTTAAAGCCGCCCCTCTCGGTGGGAGAGTGCATTCTCCAGGTAGAGGGTCCGTATGGGACTCGGCCGCTTTTCCGCAACAGCGCTCTAGCGAATCTGGTGAGTCCATGGGGGTCGGCTTTTCGCCATTCCATCACTTGGGAGATGTATCTTACCAATGGGGATACGTAGACTCTAATCACCTTGCTAATGTTGGCTATCGTCAACTTAGACTTGATGATCCTACGTATCCTTTTTCTGGCCTCTTTCAGTATTTCGTCTCTTGTGGTGTTCGCATTGACCCAAGCTTGCCTTATGCCTAGGTATTTGTAGTGCTTACACGACTCAACGCCTATGAGGGGAAACTTTTTGAGGTTGTCATATTCTTCGAGATGTCCAGGTCCAGCCTCGGAACACAAACCGCTTTTGGAGTCATTTATCCGGAGACCTATCAACGCTCCGAGACTCTTGGTTTGTGCTACCTTTTCCTCGAGACTATCAAGGGTCGGGGCAAACAGCTTGATATCATCCATGTAGCAGATCTTGTTTGTTCGAAAGAGTTTAACGGATAGGGAATTGTTCCGACTCACGTTCATGGCTTTCAGTACAGTCAATGCTACACAGAAGAGAGTTGGTGACATCTTATCACCTTGGAAGATTCCTCTCTCTATATCAATTCGATCCTCGCCATTGTTGGCGTTGACAATCACTGTGTGCCACCTGGACATCAAGACTGATAGGGTTCTTGTGATATTCAACAAATCAGGGCTGCCTCTGTTTCCCGCCATAGAGCATATGATTTGCATCAGACCTTTATGACTGACACTGTCATATGCTTTCTGGAAGTCAATGTAAGCAGTATGAATGTTTTTGTTGAGTACCTTCCTATATGTTTGGATGGTGGTCTCTGAGATCATATGCGCATCCAGGCAACCTCGTTTCGATCTCCTATTTGCTCTCTGGTCATTATCCCAATTTCCAGTGCGAAGCATCGCTTTGATGATTCTGGATTCAATGCAGGATGTGAAGAGTTTGTAGAAGGTGTTGAGCATGGTGATGGGCCTAAAGTTTTTAGGATCTGTGTCGTCTCCATCGTTCTTTTTGAAGAGACGAGTCCTTCCTTTAGTGAACCACATGGGGGAGTAAGTCTACCATACCATATCTCATTGAATTGCCTTCCTAGAATTGGGACGATTAATTTGCGGTATCGTTTGACGATGTCCGCGTAAACCATATCAGGTCCAGGGGCTTTCCATGGGCTCGTATGTAACAATGCCCTACCGATATCCTCGGCTGAGATCTTGGCGTTTGTGGTAATCTTGCCCCAGTAGTTGAAGCCACAGTCATCAATTGCTTTTTGTAGTAAGTATTCTTTCTGTTCTGTAGTTGGAAGAGATGCCCATTGGGAACGCCAGAATTCGATGTGGCGTTCAGGGGCCTTTACATTGTATGTCATAGGGGAAGTTGTTTTTGCTTGTCGGTATCTTGAGAACCTCTCAGCTTCAAGGTTCTCTACTACAATGGCTTTTTTGAACCCTTTGTAGTTGTTTTAGACTCGGAGCCTGTGTAGTTTGTCCTTAAGCAACTCTATCCTTAGAGCGGCCTGCTTGCTGTTTTTGACTTTATATTGGACTCGGGTTGCCTTCGCTTTTTCTTGGGACATCTTTTGGTCCCTGAGCGCCGACAGCTTATTGATGGTCTTTTTTATACCGTCCAGCTTGCTGGTTCTGCCCTTTAGGTTAGATTCCCTTATGTCTTCGCCATGGCAGTAAGCCACGTAACACAAGGCACTAAGGTGGGTTAGATCCATGGTTTCCCTTTTATCTTTAAGGACCTGTGTTAGTTCCTTATCGATATGTTTGGGAATCCCTACTCTGGGTCGGATCATTGGTCGTACTTTGTGGCCATTGGATTCCTCCAGCCGTACAAGTTCAATGGTCTTATCCCAGAGACCAGGTTCAGGAGCATTGTTATCCGGTCTGGTTTGACTAGAGTGCCCTGTATTTGTTCCCTGTCCTTCTGCAACTGTCAGTGCAGTTATATTTGCTGAGGGTTTGGGTATCCTTTTCGGGTTATTGGGGGGAGGTGCTGTGCACTCCCCTTCTGTGTTACCGACTACCTGTTTGTGATTTGGGCTCTGGCTGAGGATTTGGGCTTGCTTTTTTGTTGTATCCGCGTTGGATGCATCTTGGCTTGGGCCCTGACCCTCAGGCTTGGTAATGTTAGGATCTATGTCATTTTGATAGTACACATCAGTTGTGTTAACCGTTGTGTTTTGCGGGGATTCCTTTTTTGGATCCTCTCTACCAGTTTGACTTAAACAACTGTTAATATTCTGGTTAGGTTCACAATTATTATTAAAATCATGTTCACTATTGTTAATATTATAGTTATTTAATTCGAGCCCATTCAGTATGGTGAGCTCGAGGTCCTTGGGATCTATCTGGCCGTGGATTTTCACTCCTTTATCCTTGTCAGGAGATCCACTAGTTTGTCGACCACATCCCTCATTACTTTTAGAGCTGAATGTTCTGCTCTTTGATGTCCCATGATCTTGGCTACAGTTGTCTCTATGCTTTGTATTCGGGACTTTTGAGCTAAATACATTGACTTCCTGTAGTTTTTTATCAACAGGTTTGCTGATTATGTCTTGTTTTATTTTTTCCAGTGTTCCTTTTTCTTTTATCACTGCACCTTTTAACATCTCCTTTACTTCTTCCAGTTTAAGCTTCATCACGTTGGTCCTTCTTATTGGCTTGTCTGGTTCCGATACTCTTGGTGTTGGAATTACACCTGGGGTTACCGTCTTAGCCTTCTTTGTAACCTGTTGTGCTTGTGATTCTTTCTTGGTAAGGGAGATTGGCAGCTTGATGAGCATTGTTATGTCTTCGCCTTTCTCCGGAAAGTTCGAAATGGTTTTTTTCGAGTATATCGGGACTAAGTTCCAGACTCCTTCGCTGCTTATTGTGGTAGCCGCCTTGAAGGCTTTTCGTTTCCACCAATAAAGCGATTTCTCATCCTTCAGGGCTGACAGGGCATGGTCCTTTAGTTTCCGTACTGATTTGTACCAGTATTCAACGAAACTTATTAAAAACCAGCCATCCATTACTCCATGGGTCTGTCTTACCTTCTTTGAATGGAATAATCCCAGTAGCATTCTTATTAGAAGGTGTGGTACCTCCTGTGCTAGCAGGGACGCGAGCCATTCGTGTTGTGGCAACTTGAGACACTTCGATCGAGATGGATAGTCCAGTAACCCTAGTATTCTGTCAATTGCAGTAGCTGGAACTTCTTGTCCCTCCTTCTGTTCGACTACCAGCTTACGGATCAACGTTTTGGCATCTGTTCGCTTAAGGTTAGCGATCGTCACCCAGTTTGTTGCATCTTGCATAATTGCGTTTACTATCAGTCTGTCTATTGGCCTGGTTTCATCTTTCCCTGATTCTTTTAACAGCTTTTCCGCCTCGTCCTCTGTTTGGTCTTGTCGGGTTGTTGCAGCTGTTTTGCTAGGGAAGACTGGTTCGTTGGCTATGATGTCGTACCTCTGTCCTATGCTCAAGTTAGCGTAGTTTGCTGGGGCAGTGACTTTCTTGGCCTCCAGTTATTTCCATGTTTGTTCAAAGATTCTTTCTTCTTCCTCAGTCGTGTTTTCCTTATTTTCTTTTTCATTTCTTTCTTTATTATTTTGTTGTTCGGCCGTCTTGGGGGTATTGATCTTTTCTTCATCCCTGCTGGCCTCCCTCTTGTTGTCCTCAGTTGTTTGAGATGTTGGGGTGGGGTGCCTGTCGTTGTAGGCTCCTCTTGTGTCTTCTTTCCTGTTACTTCTTCTTTTTGTTCTTCTTTGTCAGTGGTAGTAGGTATTAAAGGTGCAGTGTTATCCTGAGTCGTTGGTAGGCTTAGGGTTGCCTCCCCTTTGGTTTTGGACTGGTTTCCCTGCCCGGCGGGGAGTTCCTGGGCCTTGTTTTCTTTCTTGGTTGTCTTTTTTGGCATCCTGTTTTTTTTTGGAAAATTAAATTTTATTTTTGAAAAATTTGCAAGATTGTCGACATCTTCATTGATGATGTCTGGCTCGTCTGTTTTCACGGTATAATCAGCAATTTGTATTTTAGAAGTGCTGGTGCTCTTCTGTTGGGTTTTGTCGGTCCACTTTGTTATAAGATTTAATTTGGGCTTAAACCTGTTAGTACCCTTCTTATTAGCCTTTTTGGCTTAGGACTGGGAACAGGCACGATGAGTCCGTCACTATTAGTGACAAACCTTTTGCGCTTATATTTGTTACACGGTTGGATTTGTGCGTTTATTCCGGGTGACCCTCCGCTTTGGCGGCTGTTGGCCGCGGCTTTATCCGCCCTTTCGGGTACCCTGTCAGCATTGCTCCTTTGGATTGGCACTTCGGGCTTCGCATTCGTAGCCTTGACCATTTCCATAGGTGCTGCCTCAAACCCTCCCCTTGCAGCCGCCGTTTTAGGCTTATTCGGGAGAGAAGGCATTGACGCAGAGCTTTGTACGTCTTTATGCCCCTTTTCCCTATCCTGTAAGGCCTCACCTTGTTTGTTGGAGGGTATGAGATTTTTTAAAAAATTTAACATTTTTTAACATATGTCATACTTTTTAATATAAATCTATGTATATATTTATAATTATTATTTATACCTGATCTGATGCATTATTTGCGATTTGTTTTGGTGTGTACACATTTTACATTTTCAAAACATAAAAATTTTATACGACGTACATATTTCACTAGACCATTATAAAGTAAATCACGGCAAGACAAACCAATATTGGGCGGTATATACCATAGATGGGCATTTTTTGGCGCCAAAAATCCAAATAAAAAGTAATGTCGAATTTTTTTTCAAATCAAACTAAAATTGGACGACACAAAAATGTCGTTTTACAGATTGTGAAAATACTTTTTCGCGTTGGTGCTGAATTACATTTTCGCAAATGTGTTTTTTGCGGCTGCGTAAATGGCCAAAATGGCCATTTTGCTAATTTTTGTTTAAAAACACGGAATCTTTCGACGGTACCAAAAAGGAAAAACACGCATTTTAGCATTTACTTTGTTTTTTGCATCTGAATTTTTGGCTTTATTTTTGCAAGAAATTTGTTAAAAATTTGCAAAAAAAATTTTGATTTTGCCAATTGGCGCCATTCGAATTTTTTCACAATTTTAGCTAATGTTTTCCCCTTGTGTTGTGTACGAATTTGTGTCAAAAAAACGGAAAAAACAATAAAATACTTCTTTTGTACAAAATATACAATATTATTAAAATTAATTTTTATGAAATTTTTTTAAGGGGTACGGTAAACATTGAAGGATTGGTCGATTTTGTCCAAATATACGAACAACCGACTAAACTTATAGTGAATAAAGCGGTTAAAAATACACAAATATCGGATTTGTAAAAAACAAACCTATTCGAGTACATTTTTAAACTATTCGTGAAATTAATATTTCTCTCAACAGCGGTAATATAAAAAAAGCTTGGAACATTATTTTATTTAAAAAATTTCCCGGTTTATCATGTGTTCCCGATTAAATCGAGTATTATGGCTCAATTAAATATTCCCACAAAAACTTAAATTTCCCCACATATCTTTAAAATTTCCCACAAATCCTGCAAACTTACCACAGAATACCAGCATTTAAATTTGGGATTATCGCTTGGTTTATTCATTGACAATTAGAGATTGGACTTACGAATATTCGAAGTTTTTCAAAACGAATATTCGCCAAAAATCGAATTTCTGGTATTCGTTTTCCGAATTTTTTTTGAAAATAATTTCAATTTTTGCAAAAATTTTCAAAAAATATTCGAATTATTCGTTAATTTTTGATGTAAAAAAATTGAATTTTGGAGTTGAATAAAAAAGACATGCAAAATATAGTTTTTAGGACCAGAATGATGAAATCAATATTAAAAATAAATTTATTAAAAAAATTTCAGCATATCGAGACATTTCAAAATTCCGAAGATTATTCGAATATTCGTCTACTTGGAAAATCGTGCTTCGAATATTCGCTCATTTTGCAAGTGTCCAATCTCTATTGACAATAAGTATAATTAGGTTATTTATAGCTTATATTTGTTTACGAGGATAATATTATGGTGATTTTTCAATTTCTAATCCATGTATACTCAAGTTTAATGTTTCCTATAAATATATATTAATAAAGACGTTATATTATAGTAAATCTTTGCACAATGCAACAATATAACGTTTATTATGTCTTTAAAAGGCATATGGATAACAAATATCAATAAATATCCAATTATAAATGTGGAAATATTTAAGATTTGTGGGAAATTTTAAGTTTTTGTAGGAAGTTTAAACATAACCGAGTATTATTGGTTGAATATCAATAACTATAGTTTATATAACAATTTTGGCTAATATATTTCATTTTTTAAAAATATTTTATTAAATTATAATTTAACAGTATTTTGTATAATAATCACACGAAGACAACGGGGGAGACAATTTTAAACCTATAATTAATTATTATTAATTAAGGCACTATCGCCTGGCCACTTCAGCCCTTCCTTGTGAAACCAATGGATTGGCTGGAATTCAATCTGCCACAAATTTTTCAATCTGCCACAAATTATCCTGACAGCCACAATTGAAAAGTTTAAATATCAAAATGTATAGTTGATAGTTAATGCAAATTAAAAAATCCAGATAAAATAAAAATATTTTTGGAATTACAACAACAAATAGTGAACTTAATATTGAATTGATATTTTTTAACACTTTAATGAGCTTCGGGAGATAAGTTTTGGCGATACAAAAACCATAAAGATAAGACTAAGTGAGTACCTAAGAAAATTTTATTAATGATTGTATTTATAATAAAATATTTTTGGTTGGCAAAAACAGCTTCAAACAGCAATTATGAAATAAATTCTCCGTATAATACGATATTTCGTATAATACGAAGCCCCAATTCCCTTACGATACCATCGTTATAACGCAAGTTTACTGTACTCCCAATTGGAATAATATCACAAGTTAAATGTTGTATAACTTCTTATAAAAAGAGATTTATCTTCAAAATTACAATCCACGCATTAAACACCGAATCAAAAACTTTGGTTGATATATGAATAATTACAATTAATTATATTACATTTTATATATTGAGGAATGGATATATTTTTTAGTTACACTTAATTTTGAGGCATTTCAATCTTCAAATACATCAAATCTATTATTGTCTAGAAATAGTCGGGAAATATAAAGAGAAAAGTAAATCAAAACCTAATCGCAAAACATTAATTTACTTAAAATTTGTTGAATTACATAAAATATTTCAATTGAAATCTGATACCGTAATATTACCAAACATCGGTAATGATCGATAAAACTCGATAACGATAATGGACGAAATGCCGGTATATCGAATAATACCGATATTAATTTTGGAAACTCTACATGGTCTCGGCTGTTATATTTTACTATTTTTCCATTCTGATTTTTATATCCATCGCTGATTCGTCGATGGTTCTGCGTTTTGTTTACGCGTGGGTTTGATCCTCCACCACAGCAGAATTCGAAGTTGTTTCGTCGATTGCATCTGTTGTATCGATGTCCATGAGCTAGGCAATGCCTCCGTGCTCTACGAGGGCACTCTTTGCACTTATCCCAAAGTATCCTATCTTCAAACCTTGGTCCGTTTCAAACCTCAATCCAGGCCATCATCTCTTCGAGGCGAGATATTTTATTGTCTACCTCCCATTGCCTGGGGTTTTTGTATCTTCATAAACAACGCTGTTTCCAACTGTTGTGCTCTTACCATCGTTTCTTTGAAAGTTTCAGTAGTTTTGGCTACTAGAGGTCTTTGAATACCGTCTGCTTCCAAGCCTGCTATGAAGAGGTCTCTTAGGATGGAATCTTCCCCTATCCCAAGGTTACAGCAGGTTATTAGTTCTTTCATGGATCTTCCAAAAGCTGCCACGTCTTCGCCTCGTCCCTGTATTCTTCTGAATCGACTAAGCCGGTGGTAAGTTATAGTCTTCATTGGTGTGAATTACTCACGAATAATCATGTGGATCATTTCGATAGTCATTTGTCGAACCGTCCCCGTTAACTTTATGAAGAATCTTCTACCTTCACATCCTATTAAGCTCCCAATTAGGACTTCTTTACGCTCTTCACTACAATCCATCAAGTCCAATGCCAACAGATAGGTGTTAAAATCTTGCATCCAATCCTCCCATGAAATTCTAGGGTCTAAATCGCTTTCCAAGAAGCCGGTAGGTTGTCTGATATTTTGCATGCCAACATTGCCTTGCTGAACCATTGGTTTCCTCTGGGGGATCTCAGCCTCCCTATGTTGAAACTCTTCCTCCCCGTAGGGCATTTTTGCTTCATTTTATGAACTAATAATATCTGTATTCATTGTTGAAATAACCGGTTATATGCCACTCTTATCTATGTTTGGATTGATGCCTCGGTTTTTCTGACCAAATTCTACTCTTTCTACATGGTCGTTTCCGCGAGTTTATTATCTGCTTTGTCACATTCACTCTCGAACAATATTGAAATCAACGAGTCTTTAGCATCTACTAGAAATTTGGGAAGGCTGCGACCCTTGGCCATAATTTTAAAGCAAGTAATGTTGCTATTTTAAGATCATTGAATCTGGAGAGGAAATCCTATTCCGGTCCCTTTATCAACGCCATCTTTCGTGGAAGGTTGTGATAAGTCCTCTCATTTTCAATAGCCTTAGTGGGCTCTCTGTCGTGTTCTCCTCAAGTCTTTCACGGATTTTGGATCCGAACTGTGACGTTGCCATATTGTATTGGAAGTCTAGATATTTTGTAAAAAATAAATTTTTAATTTTTTTAAAAAGAGAAAAGGAGATACACGCCCCTACTCTTAATACAGGCCATTCCCGATTTTATATTATTGTTGTTTATTAATATGACGCCATCTTTTAAAGATGTTTGGGAATATTAAGATGTTGTATTTCTATTTTCAACATTTTAAACACATTCTATTTATTCTAAACACATTAATGACATCCTATATCACATCAATTTAAACTATACATTGTATATATGGCTTACCAAGCTTGTAACCCCAGTTTTACAAATAATCTTTCAAAAGCGCTAATTAAAATTTTAAACTCCAGCTTGTCCGTATGTCCTTCAAACCCACTGTGCAACCTTTATTTTCCACAAAATATACTTACATAGCTTAGATTCATTGAATCATTCTTAAATTTTATGTCCATTCATTTTTATCTTTATAAATTTTATAAAAATAAAACGCATTGAAATTTCAAAAAAAATCTCAAAACGAACATATGGATACTCCAAACAACAACGAGCAACTAGAAATAGCCGACAATGTTATACACGCTGTTAAAGAAACATTTTTCGACCCAACCTGACTCATTTCAAATGTTCATCAGATTTCTTGAGTTATATAGAGGAAACCTAATGACAGACATGGAACTCATTAGAGCATTACTAAAACTATTCGCGGAATCCCCAGGAATTTTGAACAAGTTATTGCCATTTTTTCCACCTTCTATTTCTAGCCACATACAAAACAATATCATCATCGCGACACAGGCGTCACTTAACATCAAGATAGCAACACAAGACTTGCTCGAGAAAATCAGAATCTCCTTCCTAAACGACGACGATAAATTTCTTAGATTCGTGCAACTACTACAGAAACTCAGAAGCTCGCCCACAACAGAACTAATCCTTGGGGTAGTCTTGGTTTTAGGGGCCCAAGTGAAGGAAGAATTTCCGGGGGTCAGTTTTCAGCAAATGCGATTAATTTTTTGAACAGGGTCTGCGAGGATGTTTGTGTGGGCTTTGGAGTTGTCTGCCGCGCTAATTTTGTAATTTTTTATATTTTGAAAAATAAAATTTTAACTCTTTATCTGCAAAAAACAACAAGGGAGCCAACTACAGGTATTTATACATAAAGTGAATGTATGCTTTCAGAACACTATGGCGGTTGAACGGGCTGCCTGAATTTATGCGTATTCTGTATACATATGACACTTTGACAGACAATTCTTCTACTTTAAATACCATGGAGCGTGTCAAAACTTCCTTACACCCCTACATAAATTCCCGACATTCTAAAAGATCCCATAAGCATGCACACACTATTCATCTTTCTTTGCACGATGTCTACAATATACAAGTTTTGGAAAGCGTACACACACCGTGAATGGTTTACACGAGCACCATATTTCTTTTAAAGAGTTTTAAACTTATTACGAGTGCCTTGTTGATGGACACACATATCTACACACGCCCATAGAAATCCATTGATAACTACAAGCTTCTTGAGATTTACCCCGACAATCTAGGTCTTACACACACACTATAACTCTTCTACACGTATTTAAATAACAAATACAACCATTTAGAATCGGGACGAGACATTTAGAAGCATATAAACTGGAAATAACCATACTATATATGGGCAAATTGGCACGATTAATAATACAAAAGGATAGGCATATGGAGTATTAAATTATATATAATTTTATTTAAGAGGCAATGGAAGACAAGGAGTATAACTACAAAGAATATACTTAATTTATGTTTTAGTAAATTAATTACATGGGTACATGGGATGATATAAATATAAATAAAATAATAACTAAATAAATTTACATTTTGTAATAACATTATAATATTTTAGATTAGTTGTATATATAACATTTATAAATTGTAATACATATAATTATAAATAATATACTATAAACAAATTTAATTAGTTAATTTTATTAATGAGTTTCGGGGTTTTCATTATTTTGCTCGTTTGTGTCATTATTGTCTCTTTCTAAATTATCTTTCAAATGTCTTAAGTATAATTCTATCCATTCGCTTTTTGGTGTGTTTTTTAGATACTTTTTCCTATAAATATATTCTGCGAAATGCAGATAATAATTTGATTTTCTTACCCCATAACTTGGGAGTGATGCTTTTAAAGCACGCCACGTGGATTCAATTTTATTTGTATGAACGAGAGGGTTTTCAGGGGAAACAAAATTAATACTATGATTAACGCGATGATGGTTATAACCTAGTTGATAAAGACGATTATAACTACGCCAGAAATCAGTTATAATTGTAGTCCCTTCCCTAACATGGCGGACAATAATAGGCAAAAGAGTGGCAGCATCTCGGCTTTCTACGGGCACGAAAAACATACCTGGTGTAACACCCCGCTCTATTCCCCCTAAAACCCATTGGCCATCAACTCTATTTCCAACGTTATATTTGCGTTTGCCAAATTTACTTTCGTCGATTTCAACAATTACGCCATCTCCTCCAATAATTGAATTTGAATTGTAAATATTAAAATCGACAAAAATTTCCCTACAAAAACGATTCCAATTCGCAAGTGTATCGCTTCCACTAATTTGGCTAAAAAATCCTATGTTTTCTGTTGATGTTTTGTGTATAAAAAAGTAAATAAATGTTAAGCATTGTTGTAAGGTCAAGTGTGCACCAGAAAACCATGAACCGGTTAAAACAGATGTTCTGCTTCTACAGGCACGATTTTCACATCTGAAAACAAAGCCGTTTGATGCATTTGCATATCGTTGTAAGTTTAAATCTTGCTGTTCGCACCTGCTACAGGTCGCTGGACATCTTAATAATCCTATTTCTAACAAGTATTGTATGAGAGCTTCGTTTGAAGCTACCATTTCGAAGAAATCGTGAAATTCCATGTCACAAAGTTTTTTGATACACAATAATAACGAAAATTTTGTTCGCAAATATAAATATAATATATTTTGTGATCTTTACATTTAATAACAACAACCTAGACCTCGTTCGGTCCTTTTTTTTAAAAAATAAATTTATGAAAATTAAAATTTTCAAATAGATTTCATCTTTCTTCTACACGAAACCCCAGAACGCTGCTATATCTTCATATCTTCCTCAATACACACTAAGCCTTCGAATCCCACATGGACTAGTAAAAAGGAACAACCGGGAAGTATTACATAGTCTGAAGCATCCAGGTGTTCACAAGATTAAACCCAATATCATAGAGCTATTTATAGTGCAATACTAGTAATAACGCCAAACAAGAATTAATGCCAAATAGTTATCTATTAAGACAGATAAATGAAGGATTGCATTGTACGGATTCTCGAACATATTGTAGAAAACAGATCGAAACATGTATCAAAGCTATATAAATGAAGTAATAGGAATCGTAAGTGGCCACCATGCTAAACGAGCAAAATAATGAAAACCCCGAAACTCATTAATAAAATTAACTAATTAAATTTGTTTATAGTATATTATTTATAATTATATGTATTACAATTTATAAATGTTATATATACAACTAATCTAAAATATTATAATGTTATTACAAAATGTAAATTTATTTAGTTATTATTTTATTTATATTTATATCATCCTACCGGTATTTACCGAAATACCGGTATTTCGGCCATTATCGTTATCGAATATTATCGTCGAAACCCGGTTATTTTTTATTCAAATATTTAAACAAACACACGTAGGATTAATAAACATGTGAACAATACATCCTTGATTATGATTGTATACGGGGTTACTTGCTTAGAGTTATTTTAATTTCCAAAATTTAAAATTTAAAATCTTAAAAAATCTATAATGTAACTGTGAGAACTACACGTTCCTATATAAACAAAGATAAAGTTCACCAATTTGAAGCATTATAAGAAAGTAACAAACGGTTTACTGTAGGAGCGCAGGGTGTCTACCTACATACACAGACTAATACAACCGAAACCTCATAGAAAAGTTATAGGTGGCGCGTTCAACAACTACCAGGACAACAACTGCATTAGAATAAGCGGCGGTCATTATACAAACAACTATAAACAGCACAGCATATTGCTTACTTGTCGAAAGTTTTTATTATTACAAGATTATTACAAAAGCAAAGGTTATAAGATAATAGTTGACATAATAAGATAATGAAACAAATAGAAATGGCCGTATAATTAGGGGTTTCAAATATCGGGAGAACGTGAACATTGTAAGAGCAGATAGCATAAATGGCGAGGAAGTGTGATTAAAGTATACGAAATAGGAAATATAAACGATAAGTAATTAATATGAAAGTGGTTTGAGGTTTATTTTGCATATTAAATTTTTATATTTTCTTTATGTGGAAATTAAAATACTTATTTTACAAATAAAAAATGAATATGTAATAATAAATTATTCAAACAATAAATCAGAAATATTACATTAGACCTTTAAATACATTTAATATGCAAAATAAACCTCAAACCACTTTCATATTAATTACTTATCGTTTATATTTCCTATTTCGTATACTTTAATCACACTTCCTCGCCATTTATGCTATCTGCTCTTACAATGTTCACGTTCTCCCGATATTTGAAACCCCTAATTATACGGCCATTTCTATTTGTTTCATTATCTTATTATGTCAACTATTATCTTATAACCTTTGCTTTTGTAATAATCTTGTAATAAAAACTTTCGACAAGTAAGCAATATGCTGTGCTGTTTATAGTTGTTTGTATAATGACCGCCGCTTATTCTAATGCAGTTGTTGTCCTGGTAGTTGTTGAACGCGCCACCTATAACTTTTCTATGAGGTTTCGGTTGTATTAGTCTGTGTATGTAGGTAGACACCCTGCGCTCCTACAGTAAACCGTTTGTTACTTTCTTATAATGCTTCAAATTGGTGAACTTTATTTTTGTTTATATAGGAACGTGTAGTTCTCACAGTTACATTATAGATTTTTTAAGATTTTAAATTTCGGAAATCAAAAGCTCGTCCATAACACACAACATGGTTAATTAATAACATAGTACTGTTATATGTAGTTCATACCGTTACTCCTCTGGTCTCAAATCAATTTAAACATGTCCTTCCAAATTCCAATTGTAAAATATAAAGTACGCCATTTCCCAATATGGAAGCAAATGTAGAATACAACAAAACACAATATATTTAAACAAATTGCCATGCTGTGAGTTTGGTTTATAGACAAGTTCAATTCAAAATTTTATTTCACAGAAATCGCAATTACATATTTACCGGTAATACCGGTTTCTATAATTAAAAACGATACCGGTAAAAAATTTCAATGCCGATAATTGGAAACTCTACTTGGGCAGATCCTTTTCCTTCTTTTAGGTAATTGCAATTGTAATATTGATATTTGATACCATCCCGTCTTTTTGAACGAGTCATTGCAATTACCTAAAAGAAGGAAAAGGATCTGCCCAAGTAGAGTTTCATAATGAACTTTTTAATATTGTTTAAAACGATGTATTAGTGTACTGCCCGAACGAGCTTTTAATTTTACAGTCGAACTCACCAAATAAAATAAAAAAAGAACTGAACGAATTAGAGCTTTTCCATTCTTATTTCTTTATAAAGCCAACTATAGAACAGATTAAACGTAGCGCAGTAGGTTGGAAAACGCAGCTTACTCAGTTTATAGTCTCAACTTACATCTTAATAGTTGATTGAAATTCATTTTGCCTGAAAAAGTTGCATTTTGCCTGAAATTCTTACACTTTTCCTGATTTTTTGCCGTTTTTTAATTTTATAAATTATATTAAAAAAAATTTCAAATTAAATTTATCAGGCAATTCAATTATATTTAATTTCAGATGAATTATGATGGTTTTTCAAAAATTGCCAACAACACTTTGACAAAATCAGGTCTAGATATTTTCATTACTTTATAAATTGGTGCAAAAACAAACAGAAATTTCAAGAAAAAACTATAGTGTCTGTTAAATAATCATCCTGCACATATATGGTATAAATTTCAAATCACAACATGTAAAATTCTGTAATTAGTTATTCGAAACAAAATAATTTTAGGGAAATTGTAAGAATTTCAGGAAAAATGCAACTTTTTCAGGGAAAATGAAGTTGAGGTCTTAATAGTTTCATTACAACTTTTCACAGTTATAAAAAACGTTTCTAAGTACGCAATGATACCTATACATGCGTTAGCCCACTCATTCATTAAAGCAACTTTAACCACTTTGTTTTAAGATCCCAATTGAAGAACGACTATGCGAACTATCATGATTTTTCTACGCTACCTGTTAATAGTCACACTAAAGACAACACAAGTGAAATAGACGTAGACGAATGTTTTAGTAACAATATCGAAGTATCCAAAGAGGGCTACATTAGTTCTATTTGTTTGGACATCAAAATAGATTATTTTGAGCTTTCTGATTTACTTTCAAAGAAAACTTTACGTTCTATAAACAAAGAGCAGATACAAGATTTAATTCTGATGGTTTGCTTTGCTTTGGAATTAAATAAAAGTGTTCTAAAATCGGAAGTTGGAGTTAAATACTTGTTCAAAATGACATAAATGGGTTTGTCAAAGAGTAAAGAAGTTAGCAAATATCTAAGAACTACAAACAGACGAATTTTTGATGCATTGGTAAACATACTCAGCGACAACAACGTTAAAATAGTGTACGCTTCATTTAATAGGATAATCGTATGTACTGGAATGCACAGGATAGAAGATGCTATGAATTATTATAGCTATATAATGAATATTATCAGAGCTGAAGAAGATTTAAGCTACATAAAGACACAACTAACAAGGACATATTCTAACTTACTATTTTGAATGTGATGAATTACAGCGGTTTGGTTTACAATAAATCCACCGAGAGATATAACTGCTCGTTCAATTGGAGCATTGAACAACTCTTCCCTAAACTTCACACAAAGTATTTCAGAGTGTTTATAAATTATTGCTTAAAAGCACCTTTTATTAAATACAAAACAGAYKAAGARCTGAAGAAGATTTAAGCAATAATTTATAAACACTCTGAAATACTTTGTGTGAAGTTTAGGGAAGAGTTGTTCAATGCTCCAATTGAACGAGCAGTTATATCTCTCGGTGGATTTATTGTAAACCAAACCGCTGTAATTCATCACATTCAAAATAGTAAGTTAGAATATGTCCTTGTTAGTTGTGTCTTTATGTAGCTTAAATCTTCTTCAGCTCTGATAATATTCATTATATAGCTATAATAATTCATAGCATCTTCTATCCTGTGCATTCCAGTACATACGATTATCCTATTAAATGAAGCGTACACTATTTTAACGTTGTTGTCGCTGAGTATGTTTACCAATGCATCAAAAATTCGTCTGTTTGTAGTTCTTAGATATTTGCTAACTTCTTTACTCTTTGACAAACCCATTTATGTCATTTTGAACAAGTATTTAACTCCAACTTCCTATTTTAGAACACTTTTATTTAATTCCAAAGCAAAGCAAACCATCAGAATTAAATCTTGTATCTGCTCATTGTTTATAGAACGTAAAGTTTTCTTTGAAAGTAAATCAGAAAGCTCAAAATCATCTATTTTGATGTCCGAACAAATAGAACTAAAGTAGCCCTCTTTGGATGATTCGATATTGTTACTAAAACATTCGTCTACGTCTATTTCACTTGTGTTGTCTTTAGTGGGACTATTAACAGGTAGCATAGAAAAATCATGATAGTTCGCATAGTCGTTCTTCAATTGGGATCTTAAAAACAAAGTGGTTAAAGTTGCTTTAATGAATGAGTGGGCTAACGCATGTATAGGTATCATTGTGTACTTAGAAACGTTTTTATAATTGTGAAAAGTTGTAGTGAAACTATTAAGATGTAAGTTGAGACTATAAACTGAGTAAGCTGCGTTTTCCAACCTACTGCGCTACGTTTAATCTGTTCTAAAGTTGGCTTTATAAAGAAATAAGAATGGAAAAGCTCTAATTCGTTCAGTTCTTCTTTTAATTCATTTGGTGAGTTCGACTGTAAAATTAAAAGCTTGTTCGGGTAGTACACTAATACATCGTTTTAAACAATATTAAAAAGTTCATTATGAAACTCTTTTAGTCTGACGATCTCTCGTTCATAGTTAATACGAAACCCAATTCAAGAGTTTCAAAATTTAAAATTTAAAAAATGTTCAATACTCAAATATCGCACTGTTGTATACGAATCTATTTTCTAATAAAATAACATATTTGATAGATAATAAACAAATAAAATAAGTATAGAACGCATAGGTTATATAGCCAACTGATAATTTTTAAAATAGACTAACAAAATACCATTTTCGTCGAAATTTCGGATTTTTTGTTCCTTATAGGTGTGTACACTAAAGAAAACTGTGCACTAAACCGAGAATCTACTGTATATTAAAAGGATTATATTTTGGGCATAAAATATTAGGTTGTTTACAACGTTTACTAAAATAGGATATTTTTATGGCAGAATATATATTTGCAAATTAAATAAAATTTATTATATATGTTTATTTTTACTCTAAGCGATGTATTTTGTTTCTCATCAAGTTTTAACAATGATTTGGGGGCTTAATTTTGTATTTATTGTCTTGATTAAAAAATTTCCTTTATAATCGGCGAATTTTCGGAATTTCTTCATTTAAAATTWGAAAATCGAAAAATGGTAACAAATAAATGTAATTAATTTGGCAAAACAATTAAATCAAAAACCGAGCCCCAGATCTATGTTAAAATTTGATGAGAAACAACATAACTAATTGCGGCGATATTTGCACTCGAAATTTTTTCAAAATTTCTTGTGCAAATATACTTTTCCTTTTTTGTTTTGTTATTTTTTTCTTGTTTGTTAAGTATTGGCGCTTGAATAGAAATAGAGTGTATATTGTAACGAAGTATGGGAAGCTGTTTAATTTCCGCTCAATATAGAGCGGTGACTAGAGGTATAAACTTTTTCAAATATAAAATCTCAAAACATAAAATGAAACCTGATGGAAATATAGAGAGGCGAGTAGCTACTTCACAACACCGTGATCATCATCACACCTCGGGAACATATGGTAGTAATGAAGAAGAGAAGAAAACGTCACATAAACTAAGAAACCCCAAGAGTACCAATAAGTCTTTGTTGGAAGTGTCTGATGAAGGTATAGCTGACACAAGAGTATACATTCACAGTTTCATGATTCTCACTGTCGGTTTAATTCGCTATTCCGACTAGCATCGATTAATAACGAGTATTTTAAGAGTTAATTTGTTTCTTTAAATCTTTTTGACACAATCAGAATTCCATAAACAATACAAACTAGATAGGCGATTTAATAATATTTGTTTTGGTCCATCGAAATGAGTTTATTAATGTAGGCGTTAAATTTGGAATAAAATTTATTTATATATTATGATCAAACAAGCAATTAATATTAT
>JASNJN010000808.1:0-11763 GCA_030180075.1 Mikrocytos mackini
AAATACAAATGGATAATCTCCACTTTGCACAATTATTCTCATAGCTTTCTTAAATTTAATGTATTCTGGTGTTGTTGTTTGTATAGCTTCAAAATATATCGTCTTTAAAAATCCCCACCACTTTGGATTAAATTAACGATAAACTCACCAAAAACATTCACAAAATTTTCATTCTCAATTGAATCTGTCTTCTACTTCTATTTTAGACAAAACGCCAGCTATAGCACTCATTCTCTTAGACTCCAAATATCTTGTGTTGAATTGTATTGGTTTTAAGTTGGGGTCATTCATGCTACTGGTATTATTTTCGCAAAACTTTGCTTTTTTGAAACTTAAACTTGGGGTATTATATGATTTGTCAAATGTACTTTTTAAGGGTCTTTTTGTACATTTCAAGGCGGAATCAAGATGTGTATTTTTATATGACCCGTTTGGTTCGAAAGTTCCATCATATTTTCCTGACTCGTATTGTTCCACTGTCGTATTCTCTTCTATAATACGATCAACATCATGTGTTTCATGGGAATGTAACTGAGATTTGGCGATAATGAAATTTGTATCGGAACTTTGCTCGTTTCCTTCCCGTCTATACTTCGTTTCTTCCAAACTTATCCTAGGAACGTCACATATTGAAAGATGTTCGTTTGCAACACATGTATGGTCCTGATCTGATTTACTAATTGACGATTCACAATTTGTAAGGCCATTTGGCCTTGTTATTTGCATGCTAGGGTTGTTTTCTTGTGTTTTCTTATTATCACGGGCCGGTCTGTTGATATAAATTATAGAATCGTGTTTTGAATGTATACGAATATTGTGTGTTCGGAGGCCGCGTTTAGTTTTAAAGCTTTCGCCACAAGGATTACAGTGGGCTCCACTTCATTTCCCCCGTTTTTCTTGCATTCTCCCCGATTTTTTTTCATTTTCCCCGCAGTTTTTCATTTTCCCTTCGGTTATTCATTTTCCCCGTTTTTTTAGAAATGGAAGTCTTAAAAATGATCAAAAAAATGCAGTTCAACAATTTAAAATTTAATGGCTCGGTTTAAAAATTTCTGTAAATTATTATCAGTAAAAAATTTTGAACTTGAATTTCAAAATTTCCACTGCTTTGTAAATTCGGTAAAAACTTGTTTTTCTATAAAGGTATAAAATTTTCAAATATAAATTACCTAATAAAAAAATACTGAAAATCAAATTTTTTTGGTGATAAAAACAGCGTTTTTATGGTCTAATTAAAATTTTTGAAAAAAAAATTTTTTGGATTTTTCCAAGGGGGTGCATCAGGTAGTTTTCAAAAAAAAGTCGGACCATAAAAACTCAAATTTTTTCATGAAATTTTTTTTGAAATTTATCTACCTAACGTGTTTTCGAGAGATCTACAAAAATATACCTATAAAAATTTTCATGGATTTTCCAGTCGAGTTAATATCAAAAAATCAAAAATTTGGGTTAAAATTCACCTTTTTTGGGTCGCCGATATATCAAGTATTTTTTCGAATTTTTATCTCAAAATTGTTTTATCGTTAAGATTTCGCCCGTTAAAAGCCGTAAAGAATTTTTCAGAAAAAATTTTGTATAAAAATCATATATTTTCATATGCGACTTTTTTCACCAAAGTCAAAATTTTTGGTTCAAAAAATTCGAAATTTTTTTTTGATGGAAATTTATATTTAAACACTATAAATATCAAATTAACATGCCACTTGGGTAATAAAATGATTTTTGGTAAATTTTTTGAGATTTCCATCAAAAAATATTTCGAATTTTTTAAATCAAAAATTTTGATTTTGGTCCAAAAAGTCGTGCACAAAAATATATGATTTTTATACAAAACTTTTTCTGAAATTTTTGTTACAGCTTTTATCGGGCGAAATCTTAACGGTAAAACAATTTTGAGATAAAAATTCGAAAAATACTTGATATATGGACGACCCAAAAAAGGTGAATTTTAACCCAAATTTCAAAAATTTTGATATTAACTCGACTGGAAAATCCATGAAATTTTTATAGGTATCTATTTGTAGATCTCTCGAAAACACGTTAGATAGATAAATTCCGAAAAAAAAATTCATGAAAAAATTTGAGTTTTTATGGTCCGACTTTTTTTGAAAACTACCTGATGTACCCCCTTGGAAAAATCCAAAAAATTTTTTTTTCAAAAATTTTAATTAGACCATAAAAACGCTGTTTTCATCCMRAAAAAMTKKDAWTCCAAAAAWWTTTTATTAGGAAATTTGTATTTGAARTTTTTTTCATGGGCAAAAATTCAATTTTTGAAAAYCRCAAAAAAAAATTTTTTTTTGCTCAGAAAATTGAAATTCAATAAAAATGGAGAAATTTTTTAAAATTCAAATTCAAAATCTGTGGCAAATAGAATTTGTGGCTGTCAGAATAATTTGTGGCAGATGGAAGAATTTGTGGCAAACGGAAGAATTTGTGGCAGATTGAATAATTTGTGGCAGATTGAAATTTAACCGTTACAAGCGTTATCACGCACACTTCAGACAACCGGAGGGTGATGAGACAGTTAGAAGACAACACGCGCTACCCACTCGTTCCCCACAGTTAGAAACACTGCAAGACCATGATCCTACCTTCGTAGCGACAACACAGTCCTTCGTGTCTGAACTTCCAAATACAAAACTTAAAATTTCACATGAAATCCAAAGAATGGAAGATCTCACAGACAGGACGTTATAACATGGGTCCAAAGCTTTACAGCAGTAGTTACAGCGAATCAGTGGGATGAGGAAACCGCAAAGGCCGTTCTAAACTCATTGGTCTCACCTTCTATAATCGGCTATATTGACGGAAAACAGCCACACGAAGTACTTTTAAAGGCTCTATTGACACTCAAATACCCTTTCACGGACGCATCCAAGTATAGCTGGAAGCTAAAAGGAGTACACCAGAACCAGTTCCACAATATCAGGGACTACGTGAACACAATAGCATATTACAACACTAGACTGTCACTTTGTATGAGATTAACAGACGAAGAGAACGACAAGACTCTTATTCAAGCATTCCTGAACGGACTTTCTCAAGATACTCAGAGACAAGTAACTCTTTTGGGACTGACAAGTGCACAAGACATTTACCATATGATCTGTGAAGTAGAAACTCTTATAGAGACACAGAACCAAAGACACGGAAACGAAGACTATAGAAACAACCGAACGAACAGTCGACAGAACTACAAGGACAATAGTACTAAAAAAGATACCTACTGTTCATTCCATAGAAGCAGAGGACACAGTACAGCAGACTGCAGAGCTCGCGGATCGCAATACTCCGATAACCGAAGAAACAATCAACCGGACTATCAGAATAAAAGGAACTATTCCACTTACAACGGAGGAACTTCGAACAACAACAGTAACTACAACCCTGGAAAAAGGAAATACAGTGGATATGGAACACAGAACAAACCCAATCCAGACAACCATGGCTATAACCACAAAAATGCCGCCTTAATTACAAACGCGAATAACCAAATAGAAGACAAACAACAGGAAACTTCTAAAATCTTCGCCATACAAGAACCAAAACTACCTATTCCAAGTGTGGAACTCGAAATACGAGTAAAAGAAGTCAAGGGAATTGCCTTACTTGACACGGGAAGTTGTGATAATTACATGAGTCACGAATTTAGACAGAAGACAGGTGCCATTACGGAAAAGATCCCAGGAAGAATGGTCACCCTTGCAAACGGAAGCTCAGTACAAATCGAGGAGATGACGAACATGGCGTTTCAAATAGAAAACGACATTAACATCACTTATACTGATGACTTCTACGTACTCAAACAATCTTCAGCAGATGTATACTTAGGTCGGAAATTTATGATCAACCAAGACGCTATTATCAACTTCAGTGATCAGACAGTTGCATTTGACGGTAAGTACTACGAGCTACCAGATAAGGAACGAATATCACTTTTACAAACGGATCAACCACTCACGCAGAAAGCAAAAATCTTTACCATAAACGAAGTTACATCAGAAAATGTAGAAACTGAGATAAGGAAGCTTGTAAAGAGCAGCAAACTTACAAACCCTAACCTAGGAGACATTTCTTTCACTAAGCATACAATATCTCTCAGTGACTATGAACCATTCAACTTCAGACCTTACAAACTCCCATTAGCATTGATTGAACCTACACAACAGGAGATAGATAAACTAATACAAGAGGAGGTTATACAACCAAGTCAGAGTCAATTTTGTTCACCAGCTTTCCCTATAGTAAAGCGAAACGGAGCAATAAGACTTGTTGTAGACTATAGATTCCTTAACAGCAAAACGAGAAAAGAATTTTATCCAATGCCACCTATTCAACACATTTTAGGACAATTACAAGGGGCTACAACATTTTCTCAAGTGGACCTGAAGTCAGGATACTATCAGATCCGAATTTTAGACTCAGACATTCCATTAACATCATTCTCATTAAACGACCAACAGTATGAATTTCTACGCATGCCGTTTGGCCTCTGCAATGCACCCCATACATTCCAAAGGGCAATGCAATACTTGTTTGGGAAATATCCATTCATTAAATGTTACCTCGATGATGTTTTAATCCACTCAGAATCAGCACTGGAACACCACCAACATCTAAAGGTTTTCTTTGACATAATTCAGAAGAATAAACTCTCTATTAATTACGATAAATCCAACTTTAGTCACGAACAAGTGAAGTATTTAGGCTACCTAATAAACAAAAACGGAATAAGACCGGATCTCGGTAGAATTAACACGTTCTCAGTATCAGAACCCAAGAACCGGAAACAACTAAAAATGATCGTGGGCCTTATTCAATGGTACCGACCCTTTATAAAAGGACTAAGTGACAAGATAACATTCTTAACTGACATGACTAAAGACAACGCCAAACTTAAATGGGGTGAGGAAGAAAGGAATAAACTAGAACAACTAGTCGTAGAGATAAAAGAACAAACACTTTTACATTACCCAGACTTCAGCACACCCTTTGATCTAAACGTAGACGCTAGCAATACAGGACTAGGAGGCGTATTATATCAAGGACAGAAAATAATCGGATTCTATTCAAAAAAGCTTACTGAAACGGAGCAACGATACAGCATTGTCGAACGAGAGACACTTGCAATCCTTCGTTCAGTAGAACATTTCAAAACAATCATCTTTTCTAACAAGGTTTACATCCATTCCGACAATCGGAACTTATTGTTCGCCAAAGATCTATCAAAACGATGCGAACGTTGGAAATTACAACTCGAAGAGTACAATCTAGACATAAATCATGTCAGCGGACTTAACAACAATGAAGCAGACTTAATGTCAAGACTCATGAGTATAAAGAGTACATCCATGAACTACAGTTTCAATCTAAAAGAGATCGCGGATAACCAAAGTCGACAAGAAATAAAAGCGAACCTTGGGATAAACGAAAAACAAGTCGAAGAAACTTCCTTAAAGTTTACTAAAGAAGACCAACTAGTCATACCAGACACAATAGCTGACCAACTCTTAGCGGACATTCACAATTACCTGCAACACCCAGGACAACGCGTCTTATATGAGACAATAAGACACTATCTCTATCTCAGAATATTAAAGGACGAATACTTACACTTTCAAGAAATGGTTTACATTGCCAGAAGTCAAAGAAATCTTCAACAAAATACGGCAAGATTGAAGGCAATTTAAGAAAGAAGGAACCATTTCAATACATTTCCACAGATCTTTTCGGACCAGTAAAAACCGCATTATTCGACACAAACCGCACAGAAGGATCATTCTATATAATCACCTTCTTAGACTTAGCTACCCGTTGGGCGGAAGTAGAGGTACTATTCTCGATAAAAGGAGACGACATATGCAGAGCTTTCCAGAACACATGGTTAATGAAATTTGAAACACCAAAGCAAATACTCTCGGATCAAGGAAGACAGTACATCTTTAGTAACTGGAGAGACTTGTACAACAAAACAAGAATCAGACCAATTTATTGTTCAAGCTACAACCCCATAGGGAACTCACCCACAGAAAGATTAAACTCAGGAATAGCCTTAGTTCTCAGACTGAATAGAAACAAAGATCTAGAAGGAATCGAAGAAAAGATAAAGAACAGATTAAACTACATGGTAAATACAACCACCGGAACCTCAGCCTTTGAGAATCGACATTTCTACTCACCTTTAGACCCACTAAAAATAAACCTCACACAGAAGGTTATAAGAGGAATGAGAAGGGCAGAAGAACAAACAATAGTGACGCAAAAAAGAACGAATATGAGGTGAATAGAACATGATTACCAACAGGGCGAGTACGTCCTACTTAAGAGACATTTCGGGGATAAAATACTAGAACCAGGGAAGGGACCATTTACGATAACCGAAGTTATCGACAGGAACAGAAGCGAAATAGATGAGGGTTACAAAAGAAGCATTCAAAACATTAAAAATGTGAAACCCTATTTCGGAGGAGCAGGATATGATGACCAGTCATAAAAGGTCTTTTGAATTTAAATTTGAATTAACTTAAATTTAAATTCAAATTCAAATAAGGAATAATTAAATAAATATTAATAAAAATGAGCAAATCAAATTTTAATCATTATTTAAAACACGGAGCACCCGACAATTATATTTTAATTTGAGGGCTGCGGCGCAGCCGCATTCCCTACAAAAATTGAATCCTAAGATTTTTAAAGCAAATGATCGAGAGATGGTTTGGGGGAGAGTATCTAGAGATATAATCCACTAAAAAGGATTATATTACATAAAATCAGCTTTTTGGGCGGTATTGTATTGCCGTGGCAGGGGTGGAAGATGCCCTTTCATGATGAAACTGTCGTATAGCGATCTATGGCTACTTAGGTTACCCCGTATTAGGGCATTATAATTATTTATAAACATCTATTACAGTCTAGTATCGTATAATAAACTCAAATGCATTTTCAAAATGACAGTTTATTATACGATACTGCCTGACAGTAATTTGTTTATTAACGTGTATTCTTCCCTTATTTTGTTTTCAAGTGCCATTTTAGAGCAATTTAACACAAGCAACTCAACAGGAATATTTTTTTCAATTACAGTCAAACCTGGATATAGTCACATTTTTATAAGAAACTATCACTATAATCACTTGTTTTTTATGTGTGTATCACGTTAAAATTTTGTTTATAATCTGGAGCACCAGGATATTTGGAAACCCATACAAGGTCTGGTGTGATGAAAGTAGGCACATCTGCATATTGATTTTAATTATTAATGTCTAAATATCAAGGTGATTATAAAAATAATTTTTAAAATCATATAAAGAATGAGACATTCTCTTACTATCACGCAAAAGAAATACATCTGCGAACTGAAAGAAGCAGATAAGACCATGACACATAAGAAGATTGTGATTAGGTTCCATAAGCGTTATCAGTTCAAACCGTCGCTTTCAGTAGTCTCCAGGGTTGGGAGGTTTAAACCACATGGTTTAAACCGGTTTTTGCCGTCCTGTCCAAAAGGTTTTGGACGTAAAAGACGTCTTAAACCTCCTATTTGGTAGGGCTTGAGGGGGCTGAAATTGAAACGTGAAATGACCTTTTCCAAAAACGTCACCAAATGATCATGATATTTTGTCTGAACGCTTAATTTTTTGTCGCCAAAAAAACAATAAACTCAAAATTTTTTATATTAGATTTTTAATAAATTAAACGTCGATCATAAAATTACGAAATATGGTAACCTGAAAAAAGGGTTTTGGACAGGATTAAACCAGGTTTAAACCTGGATTAAACCACTTGTCCTGTACAAAAGGTTATGGACGGTCTTAAACCCTACCCTGATAGTCTCCAAAACACTTTCAAATTCCGATAAATATATGAATATGAAGCATTCAAAGCTTCCAAAACTACGGGCAAGTAATATAGAAGAGTTAGAATCGTCCCTATTTAACCGGTTCAAGGATTTAGAAAGTGCCCCTAAAATAATCATTAATGAAAAAATGATAAAGGAACAAGCCAGAAATATGGCCACAGAGCTAAACATCGTGAATTTCAGTGCATCAAGCGGTTGGTTAGCAGACTTTAAGAAAGCCACTCAATCAAACTTTACAAAATATTCTGCGAGTCAAACAAGGTTGATCTCAAAGATTTCATTGAAGAAATTGTCGGGATTAAGGGCTTATTACATCAATTTCACCCGTCATGTGAGAGTGGATTTTATTTGGGCTGGAAAATTTGGGCTCTAAATTTTGGGCTGGATCATGGGCTTGGGCTTGGGCTGTGGGCTGCAGCTAAATTTGGGCTGGAAAATTCGAGCATAAAATTTACAGCCCAAATTTTTAAATCATTATTTTTTTGAAATTGTTGTTTTTTTTGTTTTATTTTATTACATTTTCGAAATAGAATTTAAAATGTTCTGATCTCGCATTTTTTAAATTATTACCAAATTTAAGTTTAAAACTATTCACATTAAGTAGCAACAAATAAGATTTATCCATTGTTAATACGCCATGCTTTATTCTAGATTTTATATGAAACAGATGTTTGGTAGTGGTGATTATACACATGGCTGGAAATGCAGTTTTAATATCGATATAAGGACTATATGGAGATTATAAACCAGAAAGCCTAAATAAAAAATTTGTATTTCCTTCTGAATAGTGTTCCCAATCCCCGGGAATCGATTTCTCGAATCCCGGGAACAGGACTTTTTACATCTAAAATTCTCGGAAATTTTCGAGAATTTCGAGAATTTTTTCTCATTTCCCGGGAGATATGGCCCAAAATCCGTTTCTCGATTCTCGATAAATTTTAGGCTCGAGAACATTGGGAACTCTACTTCTGAATGTATGATTTGATCTAATACCACCCCATAAACATCGCAGATACTGATATGTGGGCATACTACACATTTAAATATTTATTTATAATTTATTTTATTTAATAGATGGACTTATTTGGCTATCTATAATTTATTGTTTCGAGTTTTATGATAATCAACTTATGCTATTTGTACTGGGTATTATTGTATTTGATAACGCGAATTGAAGTTGAATTTAACACCCTAAATTGTAATTTCATAAGAATTATGAAAGATTTAATTGTCATAATGTTGAAAATAGCATATAGCAAGTTATTATTGTGTGTGAAATTCCTATTTATATACGAAAATCATTGTAAATATTAAAAATAAAAATTTATACAATATATTTTCACGTTTGAATATAAATTTTACAAATTTCTTTTAAAATAAAAATAGTTTGGGCTTTAAATTTGGGCTGGAAAATTCAGGCCCAAAAAAAATCCACACTCCGTCATGTATCTATAATCTAGGCGAATCTGCTCTATTTTATCAATTACTACCCGATAAATCCTTATTGACTGGTAGCAAACATGGAACATCAGTGTCAAAGAAGCGTATTACATTTGTTCCTGTTGTTAATGCGCTTGGAAATTTCAGAACACCCATTATAATCGGATATTCGAAGTCGCCTAGGTGTTTCAAGGATTGGCACCATCAGCATCTGTTTTCTTATTATAATAAGAATGCATGAATGAAGAGTGATATTTTCCGGGACTACCTGTTAAAATGGGACGGGGAATTGTCATATAAGCTACTACTGATTATCAACAATTTCTCTGGCCATGATAAATCTTTATAAAATGATCTAAAAACATAATTTTGGTATTTCTCCCTCCAAATACAACATCAAAGCTTCAACCATTGGATCTTGGCACAATCCAAAATATTAAACTTAAATACAAAGTAAGATTAAGCAATGATTATCTTTTCCAATACAACACAAAGAAAGAAATACAAGAAGTAGATTTGAAACAGAGCATTATACTTCTAATGAATGCTATGAATGAGGTATCACCCATTACGGTTAAAAACTGTTTCCTAAAGTCTCCATTATTTGAGGAAATGCGGGATATAATAAATTACGACGAAGACTCGGACTCACAAACCACGTATTCACATACAATCGATGATATTGATCACGATTAGGATACACTCGAAACAAATATAAACGCAATGGGAATTACAGAGCCAACGAGCGCCATAAATTATCTTACCTGGATGATAATGTTGAAGAGAAGTCGCAGAGTTTATATGAGACAGATGAAGATAAACCAATATATCCATTATCCGTGAGAGAATAAACAAACATAAATTGAAAGAAAGCATCGGAATAATAGAAAAAGAACTTAAATATGTGAGCAAATCAAAAATATTGGATGATATAGATGATTTACATGTACAGAAAGTTATGGGGAAGTTGAAAAAGGAATATAATAGGAGATATACCTGATAAGCAAACAAGAATCGAAGATTTTATCGTTCGAAGAAGATAATTTAAGTAATTGATATAGGTAAGCTTAGTAACTATCATTTGATATGAAATTGTTTATCTTTAATTATTCCATTTGTCGTTTATGTTTATTGTTTTTCTTTATTTGAGAAGACTTTAGGACTATTTTCAATTTAACTTTCAAACTTAAATTTTGGTTATAAATTTGCGCGTAGCTACCACGGATTGCAACAAAGAGAATAGTATATTTTGGATAGAGTCAGAACGAACTTCTAATCGAATTAGGGATAAATAGGGCCATTAGAAATGGTCAAACTATTCAATATTATAAATCAATCCCTAGGGACAAATTAAACCCGAACATTTGCAACAGCACTTCACTTCCTTATACAGGCCAACGATTAATAGAGCCGGTATTGTTTTCATGAATATATATTCCGACAGCAACTTAAACCATAATCGCATGTAGCAACATTGCCGCAGTACAGATGACATCATCGTTAAGACAGTTTGGCAAGAATACTACTCTAATAGTTTGAACGAGGTTTATATACATGGCATGAGTCAAAAATCTTAGAAGTTATTTAGAAGTGGACAAGAAGGAACAAAATATACGAAAATTCAACATTCCATGTTAAATCTTATGAAGAGGCTCACTTGTGAACGTCATATAAAAGTGAACCTATCATATAGTGATGGTACAAAATTGACACAGTTGACACATTGACAAAATTGTCATGACACATCGTGACAATTTTGTCAAAAACGAGAATTTTACACTATTTGACACAATTTTCAAATTTGGAAATTTTAGGGGTGTGTCAAATTTCAAAATGTGTCATGACTAGGGCTTTGAAAAATAGTACATTTTTTCGAAAATTTTATATTTTGTTTAAAACCTGTTAGAACAATCGTAACAATTCAAAGTTTAAAATTTTTTGGCTTCATTTTGATCCCAGAAATGTACTATTTTGCGGTTTTTGGTACTATTTCGCATTTTTAACGAAAAATTATGGTTGAAAAAACGTACTATATAGTACAATGTACTATAAATCAAGGCCCTAGTCATGACACAGGTGTAAATTTTAGGGGTTTATATTTGACAAATTTGTCAAATTTGGAAAAAAKGTTGTTTGACACAGTTGTGTCACGACTTTTATAAAATTGACACAKGTTGGACAGGATTTGACACAAAAATAAATCGTGAATTGATTATTTTAAGACCAATAAATAAAAGAATATTATTTATGATGTCATATCTTTCATTGTTTATCATTAGAGTTACAAAATAAACATCCCTTCAAACTTTGGGTGTTCTCGTAACAAAATTACGATTTTTTATTTTCTGAAGGGGGCGCCTTGGCGCCCCCTTAGAAAATTATAAAAATTTGCCAAGGGCCCAATGCTTCCAAATAAAGTTAAAACATGTACACCGAATTTAAGCAACAATTAAGATGTGTTT
>JASNJN010000809.1:0-13191 GCA_030180075.1 Mikrocytos mackini
CTTTCTTCCGATTCCCACACTTTCTTCCAATTCCCACACTCAGATAAATTTTATCATGATTTTTACCAGAAATACGGAAAATAATGCCATCTCATGGCTATATACTCACATTAGCCCCATATTGTGCATATTTAACATTTTCAGTGAGTACTCTAGTATAGGTTTTTTCAAAATTTCAAAATGGTTTTTTGGTTTTTTTCCGAACCTAACGAACAACAAAATACTTTGAATATTGACCAATTATTGCATCTTATCTGTTTAATGAATAAATATAAGCATATCTACACAGTTGAATTGCTGACTACGTACTCAAATTACAGTGACTTTTAAGTTGATTTTTATCGCTAAATATGGTATGTGTGCATAAAATATATTAAATTTTAAAGATAATTTTTGAAAATTATTACAAATATATTAGGCTATGAAAGCTGGGAAGTCGATTCTACACGTWTATATGACTTRATTGCTTTAAATTTTCAAATTTTCAAAATTGGGAACGCGCTTGTAATATCCAAGAATATAGCGTGGATTTTCGTATTAACCGATCTAAATAGTCTCAGTCTCTGAGAAATATCGTCATACATCGTTTACGATGTGTGAAACATCCCATAACCACCAGCAAACATGCTAAAATGGACGATCGTGGGATATGGAAGATAGTGTGGGAATCGGAAGAAAGTGTGGGAATTGGAAGAAAGTGTGGGAAATGGAAGAAAGTGTGGGAAACAAGATTCCAGCCTGACTTATTCATGGATTCTTAAAGCTTTGAGGAATGCTCTTTCTCGGATACACGGCACAACATTTGCTGTGCCTTGTATTTTAGCTGACAACGCGGCCGCAATAACATCTGCTATAGATATAGTTTTTGATGATATCGTTAGGCTAAATTGTTGGTTTCATACTAGTAGGAATATTTTTAAAAACATCCCAAAAAACGAAAGCAATTTGAACGTTGGAATTAAAAGCGATATCATTTTCCTTCAACTAGCATTTTCAAAATCAATATTTGGAAAAGCAGTGGACAGCTTTTACAAAGTATGGWASAWTCTACAATTCTTTCAGACATAACAGAAGCAGACTCAATATCCATGATTTTTGGTAGTCAACACACAATATCCAACGATACCAAACCAAACATTACTTAATAGATCGACGAGCACATACATAAACTGTCTTCTCCCAGAAACTCCACAGTCATATTTGAGCAGTTATCCATGTGTTAGAACTTCAAGTATTTACACGAGTATTGTCATCTTTTTTTCTCGATCAAGAACTTCAGGGCAGGTAGGAGGTTAATTAATATTACATTCTACTGCCAAAGACGAAAGACAAATAATTGCTTATACCAAATTTCCCTCAAACAAGAATACAACACTGAATTATTCACTATAGAACAGAAACCGACATGTTGCTGGTTGTATCCGAGATTACTTGTTTTTTGAAAAGCCTTCCCTGTTGAGACTATATCAGATTAAAGATATGGATAACATGACGTTCAAACTGCCATTAATACCATGCTTACAGAAGGAATAAACACCAAACTCTTCTATCGCAAATTAGCCTATTTATGGAGTAAACACGAGAAAACACTGGGGCTAAATGATCAGATGATTACCTATTAATTTCTTTCAAATTATGTTGAAAGTATGCAATATGTGAATGATGATCGATACTATTGTATAAGCCATATCATAAGCCCTCCAATATATTGATTATGATTAGTTCGCGTACTTTACTGGGGTCTGCCGAGAAATATGACAACTTCTGCATCGATGCGACATATCGATTATCGTGAATGGGATTGATTTTGGTAGTTTTTGGCGCCATTAAAGAAACCAAGAAATTTCACATGATATGTTTTGCCATTGTTCAAATTGACAATACATCCACTTACAATTGGATTTTTGAAAAACTTATATATCATTTTTTGGATTTTAATATTGTATGCCATCCCACTTCAATCATCGCAGACTCGGCGCAATCGATTTATAATGCAATAGAAACAAACTTCCCTTCTTCTTTGTGAATTAATTGCTGGGCACATGTCACAAGAAAATTAAGAAGTAAAATCCCTGGAAACAATACAGAACTGTAAAAAGCACTGTACTGCGACTTAATGACTTTACAAAGGAGCATCACGAGAATAGTCTTCATAAAAGCAGCAAGATCTTTTAATTCAGCCTGGATGCATCTCAATAACTACGAGGAGTTCATCGAATTCTTCAATATTAATTACATGGAGTTAAACTCTAATTGGTGGGAAGGGATAGATTTGTGACCTCCCAAGACAAACAACCATCTCGAGGGTTACAATAGCGCGCTCAAGAGAAGCCTTTTTGAATATAGAAAAACAGCTATAATCTATATGATACAAAGATTAGGTCGAGAAGTCAACGATAAAACACAACAATATATTGAGAATGGATTTCTTAAAGCATCTAAAATCGTCTATGACAACAAAAATCGAAAGAGTTTTAACGTATATCTACTTGGAAGTATAGAAACAAAAATATTTTATTTGAGTAGAAATATAGAAAGAGATTCACAAGAAAACGTTATGTCTATTGATGATATAAAAGAATACATGTTTGGAACCAAAGATTTCGCCGATTTCTCTGCCGTAAGAAGGTTATATATGGAAATATTTGTAGTACACCGTGCAGACGCGCCAGAAGAATAGAACAGTTTTTATTGTTCTTGCTATTTCTTTAAGAAGTATAGGAAATGCGACCATGTTCATTATATAGCAATCGATCATCTCAAAATGACTAATCTTCATTATTATATAGGGACTGCGCAAAGAAGGGGAATTAATCGGGCTGAGACTTTTTCTCCCACATATAACTTTTTTCCCACAAATAACTTTTTTCCCCACAATTTACTCTTTTCCCACATAAAAAATTTTCTTCCACAACTTCTCAATTTACCCCCAAAATTTTTTTTAATATTTGTATATTTTTTATTATCATTAAGTACGCATCTTTCATAAACGTTTTAGAAATCTGGATTTGTTTGAATTTAACTTCACGAACAATGTACATAAAAATTTAAAACTCTAACAATACATATTTGCGATTGAAGTTCATTCTCCCCGTAATTTGGTCAACTAGCCCGAAATTGGTCATCCTCCCCAGATTGGTCATTCTCCCCAGATTTTGGAGCGAATTAATTTTTTTCTATCAAAAGAATTTGAGTCATGGTACCATTTTGATTTAACTAGTGTAAAAAAATTTTTTAAGCATCCTGGTAATTTTGGTTTTTTGAAAAAACGCAATATAAGCGAAAAAATTTTTGGCTTGGAAATTTTTTGTGTTTCGCTGGAAAAATTTTCAAATATAAATTACCTAATAAAAAAAATTTTTCTGAAAATATTTTCAAGGTCAAAATAGCGTTTTTATAACGTAATAAAAATTTTTTTTCCGAATTTTCAAAGGGTACCCCCTTGCCTATTTTTGAAAAAGTCGACATCCGAAAAACATGAATTTTTTTCAATAAAATTTTTTGAAAATTGTTTAGCATACGTATTTTCAAGAGATCTACAAATAGAAGTTTTTTGAAAATTATATAATATTTTCAACCGATTTAATATCAAAAATTACAAATTTGGGGTAAAAGAAAGCCATTTTCGAGACATCGATATATCTGATATTTTTTCGAAATTTCTTTCCAATGTTGTTTTATCGTCAAGAGCTGAGCTTTAGAAAGCCGTAAAAAAATTTTCAGAGAAAATTTTGTMTAMAAATCATACATTTTCGTATGCGACTTTTTGAACCAAAAACAAAATTTTTGGTACAAAAAATTCGAAAAATTTTTTTTGATAAAAATCTCAATTTAAWCACTATACATACTAAATTAACATGCCATTGAGTTATAAAATGATTCTTGGTGAATTTTTTGAAATTTTTATCAAAAAAAAATTCGAATTTTTTGTACCAAAAATTTTGATTTTGGCTCAAAAAGKCGYRMACAAAAATATATGATTTTTATACAAAATTTTTTCTCAAATTTTTTTTACAGCTTTTAACGGGTGAAATCTTAACGATAAAACAATTTTGAAATAAAAATTCGAAAAAATACTTGATATATGGACGACCCAATAAAGGTGAATTTTAACCCGAATTTTTATTTTTTTGATATTAACTCGACTGGAAAATTCATGAAAATTTTTATAGGTATCTATTTGTAGATCTCTCAAAAATACATTTGCTAAATAAATTTCAAAAAAAATTTCATGCAAAATTTTGAGTTTTTATGGCCCGACTTTTTTTGAAAACTACCTGATGTACCGTACCCCCTTGGAAAAATCCAAAATATTTTTTTTCAAAAATTTTAATTAGACCATAAAAACGCTGTTTTCATCACCAAAAAAATTTGATTTTCAGAATTTTTTTATTAGGTAATTTATATTTGAAAWTTTTATACCTTTRTAGAAAATCATGTTTTTACCGAATTTACAAAGCAGTGGAAATTTTGAAATTCAAGTTCAAAATTTTTTACTGATAATAATTTACAGAAATTTTTAAACCGACCCATTAAATTTTAAATTGTTGAACTGCATTTTTTTGATCATTTTTAAGACTTCCATTTCTAAAAAAACGGGGAAAATGAATAACCGAAGGGAAAATGAAAAAAAATTACGAAAAATTTTTTGAAACCGAAAATCCTTAAAATGTGATATTATCGTTATATATTTGTCTAAGAAGTTTCAAAATCGATTTCTAAAAAAAAGCGGGGAAAATGATGGGAATCGGGGAAAATGAATAACTGCGGGGAAATGCAAAAAAAGCGGGGAGAATGCAAGAAAAACGGGGGAAATGAATTTCAATCCTTGGCATGCGTAGCCGCTGCATATAAATTCATGAAATATTTACTGGGTAGAAATTTCACCCTGCAGACGGACCACAAAGCATTAGAAACACTCCTATCTCAGTCGAAGGTCAAAAGAACAATATCGCGAATCGAACGATGGAGGGAGAAACTATCCATATTTGACTATACGGTGGAATATATAAAGGGGTCAAGTAATGAAATCGCCGACTGGTTATCAAGATCGGCAGATAAACATGACCGTGAAGAATTTACCTTCAAAGAAGAGATTATTATAAATTCAATAGTCGAAGCCGAACTGGCGGATAAATTAGAATATTTGGCATATATGACACAACTCACACAAGTAGTCGAAAATGATAACTGGAGTGAACGCAACATAAGACGTTTTAAAAGATACTATCAGGTCACTGATAAGCTAACGATAAAAAACAACAAATTGTTCCTAGAAGGAACGAAGTTTATACCCGAACTACATGTTCGAGATGAAATAATAACAGAAGCCCATTGTCTACACCAAGGGATTACGAAAACAGGCACCAAAATTCAAGAGAAATTCTGGTGGCCCAGGTGGAGAACGGACGTGGAGAATTTTATTAAAACTGCAAAGAATGCAGAGGGTCACAACGGACAGTGGTCTCAGTTCAGCCCAAATTATACCCGGTAACCCTACCGATAGGTCCCTGGAGGAAAATTGCAATGGACCTAAAAGGCCCAATTGAGGGACACCGTTACAAATATTACTTAGTAATCATAGACTACTATAGTAAATGGCCAGAAATAATAGGCATGAATAAAATATCGGCAGAGAAGATTATAAAAGCCATTAGGTCGTTAATAATAAGGTTTGGAATACCACATGAAATTGTATCTGATAATGCCAAACAATTCATATGTGAGGAAACCCAACAATTTCTGCGGGAAGCAGGGATTGAACATAGAAAAGTAGCTCTATACGCGCCACGCCAGAATGGGCTGGTTGAAAGATTTAACAAAGTCCTCAGTGAAAAGATCGAAGAGGCCCATCAAAATAGATGGAACTTAGAAGACACTATAGACGAAACCCTGTTTCAATACAGAGCGACTCCACACATAACTACAAATATTTCACCATTTGAAGCTTTCTTCGGGAAAAGGATGCGGGATAAACTTAGCCTTCTACACCCTGAAATCAAAAATAAAGAAAAGAAAGAAATAAATAGAGAGTTAGTGTAACAAAAACAATCCCGAATGAAACGAAATTTTGATAAACGGGTAGGAAATAAAAAAATAAATTTCAGAATAGGAAGTCTAGTGAGAGTTAAAGATTATAGAGGGAAATTTAACCAATCCAGCCGGATCATCAACGTTGGCAAAACATCAATAACCACACAGGATGGTAGGACTTGGTCAATGGAAAGGGCATCCCTGGTCCAATTTTAAGGAGGGGAGTGTAGTATACCCCTGTAGTATACCCCCATATAGTATGACCAAGATACAGTTTCGAATATAAATAACTTTTTATTTTTCGCACTTAAATTACCACACTAATTTAATACTACATCGTTGATCATTCGAGAAGAGATATCGTGGTTATACTAATATTCCGAAGTACTACAGTTATTTTTTTAATTTAAAGCCCTGTATTTCCTTCATAACACATTGCGTCACGATTTGACATTTTAAAATTTTAAATTTCTGTTTTTGAAAACATCCTCAATACTTTTACCATGACATACAGCACTATCTTATTAGCAACCATCATAGTTGACTTCATTTCCAATAGTTCCTCTAAATATTACAAAGCTGAAGAATCGTTCATTGAAGATATAAATGGTACAATCATAAACATGAAGTTTGAGATCTTATTTGCTGATGAAGAAGCTGTAAGATTTTTCCTTTCGGCGACTATAGATGTAAAACGAAAAGAGGATGGTACAACTAACGATTTAGTATCGACTTCTCTTAATAAAATACTGCAATTTCCTTCAAACCTATCGAATGAAATTGTACAAGGACTTAAAGATACCTCTAAAACGGTATCACTGGATTTAAACTCCCTTGCCCAATATATTAAATCGGTGATGGGCATTACATTAAGTTTTGTAAATTTCAAATTAGAGGGCGGGAAGATCACGATGAAACTTAGACCTTCGCTATACACAATTCAAGTACCATATATCAGGTTTATACTAACTCCAAAAGAACTAGAATTTCAAAAGGTTACCGACCCTACCGAAGAGTTACTGACTAAGTATCTTTCACAGAAGGCAACAAGTAACATATATGAAACCGGAGGAAGTAACACACAAGTTGTTTAAGCTATGTTAATATAAATAATTGTCAATAGTTGAATATCATACCTCACAGTAAATGAATAATTAGTTATAGGTTGATCACCCTATGGCGTGTAGCATATTTTGCTTACATTGCCGGAATTGTCCATAATAAAGACCTGGGAATTTTGCTCATCTATACTAAATCCCCGAATCTCAATCGAATTGTTGCCCCCTCCAATATAGCTCTTCTCCGCCTTCAAGCTTGGTAATGAGTATTTAATCAAGCAGTACTTATGGCTAATCAATACATTACGGCCCTCATTGTATACTTCGATTCTCCCATTAGCTTCTAAACTAGTGTGTGTTATATATCGACCATTGACAGAATATACAGCTACTAAGTCCTCGTTCTTAGTTGCCTTTCGAATAATTATTATAACATACCCCAGCTGTGAAATTGAAATATGGCTGATTGTTGCCTTGATGTTTTGTATGTTTAGCCTCTCCTTATCTATCTCCACAACATGGCATATCCTTTTCCTGATAAGGGAATAAACAATGAATGTATCTTTCCCCTTTCCAATGCAGAATATCTTCAACTTTCTGCAGAATCCTATAGGGCAGCACGGTTTAATGCTGAAGTTAAAATTGTATATTGTAGGCGTGGCGGTGAGTAGGGAGGAACCAAAACAAGACGAACAAATACCTTTGTAGTAAACCAATACGGTCTCGTTAACGAACAGCAGAATGTCGTGCCTCTTTGTTGTGATTATATTTTGAACATTCTTAATGTCGGGCCCGTTGGGTATTTTCATGAACACATAGGATAGTTTTACACCGTTGCATGATTCGCTTGCCACAACTTGTCCAAATAATATCCCAGGAATATCATCGCTTGAGAAAACTAGCCAGGTTGATTTGAAAATGAAAGAAACTTTCGAGAAGTGGTATTTATTATTCACTACTAACGTCTTCTTTGTCTGAGTGTCTAATACTTTTATATGTTTATCATCCTCCTCAATCTTCTTTAATATGATCATAACAAATCTGTTCTTTCCTAGGGGATTTAAAATAGGAGTTTGTTGTAGTGGGAATGTTTCTTTGTATTTTATAACCCCTAGCTTAGTGGGAAAGTAGTTTTCTTTAGTTTGTTTTGATCTCTTGATTTTTCGAGCCGAATGTTGCTTTGTAAATAGTTGCTCTGGTGTCTGCCCGAAGTGATAGATTTGTTGATCGTTTAGGTGTGTATTCTCTTCTTCCTGTGGGCGGCTGTAAGTCAAAGAATTGAAAGCGTTTAGGGACATCTTGGCTTGGACTCCTTTTTGTTTAAACCCAAAGATGAGATCAATCCAATTGTGTATGTCGGAACTAACTTCATAGCTTTCGAGGTAATTCCTATGCCATATAATGAATTCATCAGGTCCCATTCCAAGTGATGTGATATTATTAGGGAGGACTACGTGGTTAACTTTCAGCCCGTCTTGTTTAATCCCGAGATTATATCTACCTACATTCAAAAGCATGTCTGGGAGATGGTACATTTCAGGAATTAGTTCCTTGACATCAGTCATATTTGTCAGCCCAACAAGCCAAGAAACGGGTATGGAATGAAAGAGACGATTTGCAACATCAATCTTTCCTCCCTGTAGTTCTACAGACAACGAGTAGAATGGTTCTAGTCTAATGAGATAGTAACATGTTATTGGCGCCGAAGAGTAGTGGGAGCCATAATGGTATGGGTACGAATTTGATTGAGCCAAGCTTGTGTATTTGCTTTTAAATTCAAGAGCCCGAGTGAGATTGAGTGCGCCGATTGGCTTTCGGAGATTCCTTTGTGAATTGGCTTCAAAATCGTACACCCAAGGATAAACAGGATATTGTGTTATATCACAGTACGTCCTTCCGCCAAAAAGGTTCAAAATATGTAAATATTTGAACGTTGACATTCTTTTTTCAATCCATTTCGGGGTATAGTACTCTTTAAGGTATTCCTCTTTTGTTTTTTGACAAAAAACAGAATCTATTCTATGTAGCAAATAATCTTTAATCCGCTGATAATCTTCCATCTGGATTACAACCATAAAAAATGTCTCACGGCGATGTGTGAAGATTTCTAGGGCGTTTGACCGGAGCACGAATCGTCTTTCAAATATCATTCTAATCTTTTCTATCTTTATTGTGAACATATGTTCTAAGACAAACTTTAACGCTTCATTTTGTCCACCTTCTTGTTTAGCTAAGTCTTTGTATGTAAGTTTTGAATACTCTTCCTTGTACTCGGTAAGACAAACCCTATCTTTATCATATCGTTTGAGCGGTATAAATACTAACTTCTCTTTACAAAGAAACAATGTTCCAAATAGCTGTATTCCAGCTTTTATAACTTTAACCTCAGTCATATAATGAGAACTAGTATTCTTCATTTCAAACAATGATTTGATCATAGGGCTAAACTCTTTCAACAGAAACTTATCTATTGTTTTCATAGACTGGTCAAATGTTTCTTTGTTTCGCATAAGTACGGAAAAGGGACACCCCTTCTGATAACTGTCATAAGTTAGTACTTTTCGATATCTACCTTCTTGTCCTTCTTCTATGTTAAATCCTGGTATAGGTTGACTCGAGTTGTTCGTATTTAGATTCTGAATATCTTCTTCAATAGTTTGGAATTTGCGATACAATTCATGCAATGCTTTTATCTTTTCTAAATTTGAGTTGTTTGTGTTTTCTTTCAACATTTCTTTATAAATTCTTTTATAAAATTGGGATAACTGTGGTTTAATTTTGTTTTTGTTATTTGTTTGTTTTGTGTTTTTTACTTCTAAAATGATCGCATCCATTAAATCGTTTGAGTGTTCTATGAGTGACTTGTTAAATTTTAAAGTTATATGGTCAGTTCTATCATGGACTTCGATATCGGATGTCATTTTTTCGCTAGTTGTTATCTTTATATTCCCCGACTTAGAGTTTTCCAAGATTTTAATGTTCTTCTTTGTTTTGGAATCGCAAGATATTAGTTTTAAAAGAAATACAAACACTCTTTTTAAGTTAGCCACAGTTTCAGTGTCGCAGTGCATTTGAGTGGATTGTATTTCCATAAAAATGGATCCAAGCTTCTTGATGGAAGAAAAGATTAGTTTCTTATGGTCTTTGTACAAAGTTTCGAAGCTCTTTATGAAATTATGTTTGTTGCATGAAATCAGTACATATAGAAATTGTGTTGTGTTTTCTATCAAACCCATCGTGTATTCTTCTTTGTTTTCCCTATTGGGCGGAAGTTGGATATATTTATAAATAATCAGGAAGAGAGTTGATATTAAAATGGACTGATTTTCTTTTAAAATATTAATATTGATACCTTTTATTAACCCAAGTAATAGAACTGCTGGTTCAATAATATCTTTGTTTTTTACAATGGGGGCATAAAGATTCATATACAGTCGTAATATATTCGACGATCGTGATTCGTCGCTATTTGTTCCTATGTCAGTACAAATCAACATGTTTTCCAACGCAGATTTTGATGATTCCTTTATGTAGTAGTCTAAAACTTCGAGGCTTATTTCAAGAGTATTTTCCACGGGTATCAATAAACTATGGATGTCTGTATATGTAAGTTGATAAGAGAATTCCTGGACATACAAATGTCTTATTTCTGCTATTGTTGGATTGTCATTTTGTATCCCATTATTGTCAAGAGTCTGTATAAAAGTCAATAAGGAATTTAATATTTCAATTGTATCACAAACGGAATTGCGACTCGGGTAATTTTCCAAAAACACGTTTATGATTCTGGTTTCGGTTTTCAAGTAAATGTCTTCGTTTCTAAAATTAATTGAGTATACAGTTAAAAGTTCTGCCAAGATTCTGAAGAATATTTTATATCTTTTAACACAATCTATTATGTACTCTAAAAACGTTTGTTTGTCTTTAAAACTAGTAAATATTTGTTCCGTGTTAAGAATAATGTGGAGTTCGAATTCATTTAATATTCTTTGTATATCCTTAGGAGGAAATTCTATGTTATAGTCCGATGCAAGTATTATAGAAAGCATTTTGTTCAACAGTTTTATGCCGGGTTCAATAGCGTTGTTTTCCCATAATTTTATAACCAAAGAAAATGGCAGGGCTATAAGTAAACAAGTTTGTTTATCTGGTTCAATAATGTTGCAATATAACCAATTTCGTGTGAACACGTTTTTGTCGTCGAAGTAAAGAGGATAGACGGAATCTAATAAACAAGTAACTTTTTCAACCAACAAGTTCGAAACGTTCATGTTTAAATTGCGCATTTTAAATGCCTTAAGGAGTAATTTATGTGCATAAGCAAACACGATACCAACACTCATTTCAGTATTTTCTACGCCTATTTTGAAGTCCTGAATCAATTCTAAGATTAAATTGATGTGTGTGCTTATGTGTAATGTAATTGAAGTTATCTTGGTGTTTTCGGTAACCGAGTCTGTGATTGAAACACACTTTTCGAAGTTGAATTTTAGAAGCTTTGTCCCATTGAAATTTGATAACCTGGCATTTCTATAAAAGCCATTAAAATGAAGTATAATGTTGCCGAGGACCTGAATGTCGCCGATAGCCTCTTCTGTGAATATCGCGTCATATAAAGTATGTAGTAGGTCCAATTTGGCGTCAAAAGATTCATTGGTATCTTTGTTGAATAATGTCGTCAAATTATCGGTGATTGTTGCAGTTATTTGTTTGTAATTTTCTGGAGTAAGCTTGCCTCGGTGTTTACCATAAACATTTTTAATAAACAATGTCAAAGGTAGCAAAGTATAATTTTTTTGAATTTCCTTTTCAAATAGAAAGTATGTGAGAATCCAATCGTGTATCAATTCAAAATTACCGAATTCAAATAACCTAAATATTCCCGCATAGCAAAAATTGTTAAAGCTCTTGGTTTTTATTTCCATCTTTAAGTACATGGGATTACCGACGACCAATCTCCCTCTATCTCTATGAACGAGTCTTCCCAATTTAGTCAAAAATGCGCTTACCTTGATCCCCAATGCATTTTCCACTCTTCTTACATCTATATCTAAAGAGTGTTTCTTTTTTGTTTTGTTCTCATTCTTAGATGGGATAACTTTGTCTTCAAGTATGTACTGTTTGTATAGTAACTCCTTTTGTTCTTTCGATTGTGGGATAACTTTGTTTTTGTCTCCAAATATTTTATAGAAAAGTTTGTCGGTTAAGAATATGTTATCATTTTTAATCTGGAAATTGTTATAATTGATTAAATTCTGCAAGACTTTCTGTTTGTTGAGTTCTGACATATTTTGGCCAGCCCAAAATACTTCGGTTTCAGAGTGTTCGTTTCTGTTGAACACAAAATCAACAAGTGTATAAGAGCTGAAAGAATTCATGTTGAATTCCACTTCCTGGTAGCAGATAAGCTCTCCGTTGAAATAAAAGTTAAGGAAGTACTTCGGCTTTGATAAGAAGCCCGAATCAGTTTTCTCAATAGAAAGAAAGAGCTTGTAGAAAATGCTGTCTCCTTTCATGCATAAGTTATCTAGAAATATTTTTTCGTCTTTCTTCAGTTTTATTGAGAATATCTTATTGGAAACGAATATATTAAGCTTGATCTCTTCCGGTCGTTCTTGTAACTCCAAGTATATCTGAATATTTTCACTGGTTTTTATCAAATACAGAATTTGGTTGAATTTATTGGCTGTGCTATTTTTAGGGACCTTTAATTCATAGTATACCCCGATGTTCGCAAAGATATTAAACGTTAAATCAAGAAAAGCCTGTTGGTTAATGCATGTGGTTTTCTCGGATGAACATGCATTAATGTTTGTTATAGCCTCTCTGAGTCCTATTATGATTTTTTCGAATTGCTCTTTTGTTCTATCGCCGTGTATATGAAGCAACTCGGTCGTTAAAATGTTCAAATTCTGATATTCAAATTTCATTCGAAAGTTTAAAAATTAAATTTTAGAAAAATGTTTCCTAACGATAGCCAGCGAACAATCGAGGAAATGCTCAATACATTCAACGGAGCATACAAATCAGAGGAAAATAACAATGCAGCGCCCGTGCCAAAACAAAATGACAGTTCGATTAAAAATACCGTCGAATCCTT
>JASNJN010000813.1:0-13160 GCA_030180075.1 Mikrocytos mackini
TTATAAATTATAAATAATATATTTACTTTTTATGTACACAAATTCAAAATCCCAATTACTGTTCATTTACCCATTTAATGATAGTGATGAGCCCTGGGTTAAGATTCCATATTAAAATCACTATCATTAAATGGGTAAATGAACAGTAATTGGGATTTTGAATTTGTGTACATAAAAAGTAAATATATTGTTTATAATTTATAAAGAATATGAATAGTTTTGATTGATATATAATTATATAATCGCATATTGTGAGTGTAATCTATAATTTTAATTCTGCAAAATTTTAAAATATGGAACAAAATTCAATAGACTCAATCTCCCAATCGAACGAAGAAGAACTTTCTGAATATCTTCCCAGTTCCTCACTATCCCAGAGTTCACAATCATATAAATAAGATCATATATTCCAATCCACTTATACTATCTCAGCAAATTATTATAATAATTTGGGTTATTCGTCGTTTTATGACAGTTTAAACCAGAGTTAAGAATTTCCGAACCGACCGCCCGAACCCGACCCGAACGGGTCGGGTTCGGGCGGAAGAAGKTCAAAAAAACGCTAAAAACTCTCACATKGATGCACTTTTAAAAATATGCACAATATTAGTTATTTACGCTAGATATTTGCGTAATTTTATTTTTCAAATAGTTAATTTACTCTGATATTAGATTATATGATGAAAACAGGCTAAAACAAATAATTTTTGAGTTTTGTTTCGTTATTTTTGAATATCATAAATTTGGGGGAATTAATTTTTTAGTAGAAAAATTCTTACAAATTTCCTACCCGACCCGCCCCGAAGGCGGGGCGGGTCGGGTCGGGTTCTGGATTTAGGCAAAATTCTCAACTCTGCTTTTGAGACAAATATCGGCCATTTTAAACAAGATATATTTGTATTCAATATTAACAATTAAACTATCAACTTTATTGAATAAACAGGCCTATCGTAAGTTGTTTGAATCCATTATTTATTGTGTTTTCCCACTTTATTCGCACAACATGTTGTTTATAATGATTATATAACACATAACACAACCATATCTGCTGTGAAGTATATTCGATACAAACGCAAACAAAATTGGAACAATATAAGTTAAATTTTCTGTAAATTTATAAACATATAACTATTTTCATTCAGCTTCAGAAAATATTTTCCAAAGAAAAAGTGTTGTTGGACCAAAATATTACTTTCTTTAAATCAATATTTCTATACAATTCTCATATATTATTGTCTAGAAATTAACCTACAGTACATTATAAATAAAATATGGGAAAATAATATAAAGAACATGCAAAAAATATTTTGAAATATTTTGAAATTTTTTCGAAAATATATGAAAACATTTTCTTTGTAGATAACTATTCCAGCAAATACTTGAAATTGTACCAATATTCGATGTAAAAAGATGATTATTTTCCCAAATTCGCCATTTCGCCCAAAATTTGACTTCTTATAAGCACATACCTTCTATAATCATCGAATATTTTCCTTATCATATGATTTATGACTATACACAGGTTTGATTGTACATCAAAACAAAAAGACTACATGGGGGTTTCATTCTAGCAATATAGGTATAAATCTAAACCTTTTATATAATAACAACAGGGAAACAAATATATTAAAAGTAAGAACGGTATTAAATTAATACATGCCGAATTTTGTTGCATTTTAAAAATCACGAAATCCTCCTTATTTTATCTACCCGCGGATATAACAACATATTTTATTTTTAGCAACAGTCCATTTTGTTGTTGACGAAGAATGGAAATATTTCTTGTTTAAAAATAAAATTTAAAATCAAAGTTTACGATTACCATTCCCACGTTCAAGAGATGGGCCAGAAAATGGACGAGGAGTAATATACTTCTACATAATACATTATAAATGACATGGAGAAAAGCAGGTTTCAATAACTTCAAAACAATTCAGGTTGGGACTAATATAAGGAATATCTTAATCATTACATTCAGTTGTTTACACAAATACATAGAATTCAGACCACCATTCTTATTGTATCTTATGTATGAAATAAGGATATTGGAAGATGTTAATATAAAGGATTACACAGTTTCATATGAAAATTCGACGTGTTTTCATTGGCGGGAGTAACCAAATCACTGTCGTGCTTCGTAAATTTGACCAACATAGGTGTCTACCCTGTTATCGTTGATCTTGTTACTTATCATGGTATTTAATCAGGGCTATGCAGAGTTGGAGTTAGACAACATTCAAGGAATTTATAATTTAGTGGATAATTCGATGTCATTTCTAGTATGAAGAGAGATAGTTGTGATAATTGCAAGTAAAGTTTGGATTTTACAAAGAACACATAAATTAGCATTTTTATAAAAAAATTATTTGGATTATATTCGGTGTTAATATCCCTATCTATAGATTTTAAGCTCATTCATTCAAAAATAATGTTTATTTTAAAAAATTACAAAGGTTTTCTTGACGTATTTAGTCATAAAGTTGTGTATTTTGGTGCAAAAACGTAAAATTTAAAAATATTTCGGGAAAATATAAAATTATTATTTTCAACTAGCGCTTTATGTTAAAATCTGACGAGAAACAACATATATTTTCAGAATGATTTTAACTAAAATAAAATGTTGAAAAAATTCCTGTGTTTTTTGGCAAGTGAAGTTTGGCACACACGATTCTTTCATCTGTCCATTGTGGTTTTGTCATGTGATATATGGCTCTAAATGGATTCACAACATTTAAAATGAACGGAAATCTAAACATACACCAAATGGCGAGACAATTAGAGACAACATGTAGACAGTAGAGTAGTTTGAGTCTTAACAAGCATACAAAATGGTTCTCTTTCATTTAACAAACCAATAAGACAGGAAGAAACAAGATAGAAGATATACCACGGATGCTGAATTCTATCCGATAATCAGAAGTCGTAACATTTGAAAGCATGTTATCATAGTGGGTTGGAATCAAAGTGTTTGAAGCAGGCCGAGTGTACACATTACAAAATACAAATACAGTAACGCAACTTTTTTTTATAAGAGAAACTAATTAAATAATTAATTATAAATTTCACTCTTCCTCACCACTAACTTACTCAGTTAAACTTTGCGCTCCTCAACGCATATCACAAAATGTTCCATTGGGATCAAATCCCATTTGCTTCGTCACTTACGACGTCTTTCGGAAAACCCGTAATGTTCCGCCCAGACCGATGTCTGAATTTCTGGACTTTTATGTCGTCGACATTCCTGGAAGCCTTGTCCAGAAACTGGCAATTCCCGCCGCGCTCTCGTACTCTGTGCTTCGAGCTCTTGGGGCTGCGCGCGTGGTGTGCACTCTTTCTCTTGTCCACCAGTTTTTTAAGGCAGTCGGTGTACACTGCCGGCGCTCTGTCTCTAGCCTCCCACTTGGGCGTTGCGGCATCAGAGATAAACCAACGGTATATTTGCAGTGACCCTTTAATGGTCACATTAAGCAATTTTCCGTATAACTCTTCGATTGGTCTTTTGGGCAGCCTGTTATCTTTCTTCGTTAGCACACTCTTCCTGAGCTGATACAGGTTTCTGTGTGTAACGCTAGATATGGCTCCAAGTTGGCCAATCACGAAGGCTCGACAATCAACGGGCACGCAACTTCTATATAGTTAATTTGATTCAAGAACAAGAGATAACGCTACCGAATGGGCCATGCGTACTCGTTTGTTAAACAACCAGAGTTCTTTTCATAGCATTATCGCTAAAAAGAAAGGCATAAACAACAATAAAACATATTTTAATGTGAAACATACGACAACCAAACCCTGTAGCTTTTTGTTTATCAAAACAGTGGGGAAATTTAAAACAAAGAGTATATTACAATAGAAAATAGTACAGTGCATTTAAAATTCGAAGGCATGCCAATTCTAGAGCTAACAACAAAGGGGAGGGGTATTACGTCACACAATATAGTTATTGGATATTAAACTGGATTGAAAAGGAATGGCGAACATCGGCGATAGATCTATGTCCAAGGTATCCAGAGATTTTGTTTTACTGGTCAACTATACAAAGACAAAATTTAAAACAGAAATAGGCTTTATAGGAGAGTGTTTAAGAAATACTCAGGTTGTTAGCTTCATATTCTACTGGAGCTGTTATATACTTGCAAAGCAAAGGATTATTTTTAGAATTACTTATTTAAAATGAACATTGCAATGCTGTTTTGCCTATTACTTGTATGTGACTAGCTAAGGAAACTATTTATTCAAATCACTCTATGACAGCACTTATAACAAGGCCAGAGCTTTAGACATAGATGAAGAGTTCCAGAAAATGTTGAGCAATATATTTTAAGGGGCTATCATATTATTAGCTAGTACTAAACCAAAGAAGTTGAATACAACAAAATATGGGTAAAGATTGAGAACAACAAGTTGTCTTGTTGTTTAGCAAGTTATATAAAAAACTTGTGAAATGGGAAATTAGAAACTGATCATTTTCATCGATTTACCTGTTACTTTTATCACAGTAAAATAAATAATAGTTCAAAATTCTTATAAATATATTTATATACATGTTTGAATTGTAAAATATTAACAAGATTAAATATAGGGCGATATTTTATTTGTATTTTAAAGATAAATTAAGTATTATTTTAATTTTATAGTGTTTTAATTATTGTCTTTTAGTCTTCTTAGGTTTTCTTCCTCTTTTATTATTGAACCCAGGTGTTTTCCTTTGCGTTTTATTAGATACTTGATCCATATTTTCCTTTTCTTGTATTATTTCACCTTCATTTAAATCATTCTTTTTGTTAATTCCATTGATTGTATCATAACCTCAAGTTCTAGATTAATTCTAGTAGCCATGATCTTAAACAGCTTTTCTGTGTTAACATTATCTTTTATGTATTCTATCTGTCGGATAATATCTGCTTTTAGACCTTTGTCAATATAATATCTTTTTGTTGTGTTTAAGATTGTACTTTCAGGTTTTTTAATGTTGTGTGGTATGTCCGTTACATCGGTATTCAAAAATAATCTCTTGTTATGATTGGTTTGTAATGGCTGTAGGGTTGTATCTGTTTTTCGTGTAAGTGTTTTTGTAGACCCAGGGGTGTTTTTACAATGTTCTGTCCTATATTCAAGTGTAACTACTTTATGAATGTGTTTGCAGATATTTTTCTTCTTTAAATAAGACAAACACCCGCATATGTACATGTGATAACACACCTTACATATTTTACACATCTCGGTACATCCTTAGCATATCTTATTCTCCATTTTCGCAATTTTGTAGCTTTTATATTTCCAGCACCTGTCTGATTCTCTTTTAAAGTCTTGTCCCAATAACTTGTTTACCTTTTTGTGGATCGTATTATTAACTTGTTGTCGATAGAGAAAAAACTCTTCTTTGGATGAATAATGATCCAGAAAGTTTATTGTTGACATCTTTTCAGAGTGACTGTATAGAGTACGCACCAAATAATCTATTCTGTTGTTACGTTTCTTTTCAAAGCAATCGTGTTTGGAGACTCTGAAAAGATTCAGCGTATATATTAACGTTAACATCGGAGCCCGTTCTAAACACTAGTGCCCATCGATCATCTTTTTGATTGTAATTACAGCTAAAGTAAAAATAGAACGCTGGCGCTGTTGTAGACACATGTTGTAGAAACTCAAACTTTAAAGTATAATATAAATTTGTTGTTGTTGCCTTGGGCTATAAATCGTCACCCCACATTTTCTTCCATTTTCCACACTTTCTTCCATTTCCCACACTTTCTTCCGATTCCCACACTTTCTTCCATACCCCACACTCAGATCAATTTTATCATGATTTTTACCAGAAATATGGAAAATAATGCCATCTCACGGCTATATACTCACATAGCCCCATATTGTGCATATTTAACATTTTCGGTGAGTACTCTAGTATAGGTTTTTTCAAAATTTAAAAATGGTTTTTTGGGTTTTTCCGAGCCTTACGAACAACAAAATACTCTGAATATTGGCCAATTATTGCAGATTATCTGTTTAATGAATAAATATAAGCATATTTACATGGTTGAATAACCGACTACGTACCCACATTACAATGACTTTTAAGTTGATTTTTATCACTAAATATGGCACGTGGGAATAAATTATATTAAATTTTAAAGATAATTTTTGAAAATTATTACAAATATATTAGGTTATGAAAGCTAGGAAGTCGATTTTACACAATAATATGCATTAATTTCCTGAAATTTTAAAAATTTAAAAATTGGAAAATTGCTCGTAATATCCAAGAATATAGTGTGGATTTTCGTATTAACAGATCAAAATAGTCTCAGTCTTGGGAAATATCGTCATACATCGGTTAGGATGTGTGAAACACCATAAAACCGCCAGCAATCATGCTAAAATGGACGATAGTGGGATATGGAAGATAGTGTGGGAATCGGAAGAAAGTATGGGAATTGGAAGAAAGTGTGGGAAATGGAAGAAAGTGTGGGAAACAAGATTCCAGCCGTTGCCTTGCACATTTTTAGGAATTTATTAGTTGCACTTGCTTTCATAGTTTTGTTTTTATAATGTGCATTAAGCCGGAGTATAATGGCATTGTAGAAGTGCCATGTACAATACAACCAGCGAACATATTCTTCCACTACCATGCGCCAGGCCTTGCTGTAAACAGGCGCAAGATCAGTCATAAGTAGGGCACCCCAAATGCATAATTAGAATATTGATTTATATGATGTATTTAGGTTTATTAAATAGTATATTAGTATATTAGCACAATCTGTACTCATGCTGGTAAATTATAAATGTCATGCTTTGTCATGTTGCATAAAACGTCACTTTTTTGGGAAATAAATTTTAAATTTGCATAAAAGTTCAAATAATAGACAATTGAAATACTTTCGATGAAATTTTAGATTGTATACATAGAGTTTTCTGGAACAAGTTTCCTTTGTCAGCCAATATATCGATAATGGGGCTGTTTTGATAACGTTTGATCATAAAATTTCGTTAAATATCATGAATTATTATTTAATGGTGGAAAATGCAATAACTAGTTGCGACATGGAATTATGGTAATTTTAATATTGTAATCCGTCTTCATTATCTATTTATTTTATTTAGAACTTAAAATTTTAAAAGCATGAAAGATAGATTACGGTTTTCCCACTTTATAAGGATATCGACGAATCCAAAACATCAAAGGCGCTGTAGTTGATCAATATTATGAAGCACAGTGTCAGTGTATGAGGATCAAAACAACAGATTTGACTACATTCTTCAAACCCAAAGGTTGTCTCCGTAGAGCCGATTACAATGGAAATTTTGAAAGGAATATACAACAAACTTCAGGAAAGACTTCGCTACTAGTACAGAGAACCCCATATTTAGCGCATGTTTCTTACCAGCTATTTAGAGGCGACACCCAATGCCTTTTATGTATGGTGCCTAAAAGAATATATAGGAATATTATAAAGAAGATATAGACAAAGAACAAGTGCATTTATTATAAAACGAGGTTAAAAAGATAACTTTTGCGGTGATAAGTGCCCAATTCACACCAGTGAAAGTATCATAGATTAGAACAAACAACTGAAACTTTGACACGGATTAAACGATAAGAGAAAACCTTCTCAAAATATTATACCATTGAATGGTATTACTGTATTTATTATTTTATAACAGACATGCGCGTACCCGACCCGCCAGCCCGAACCCGACCCGATCGGGTCGGGTTCGGGCGGAAGAAGGTCCAAAAATCACCAAAAATTCTCAACAAATCAAGAAAGACCAAAATTGTCAATAATATCACCTTTTAAACTTACTAAACCTATTCAGAGATTTAGATAAGTGAAATATACTATATTCGGAGGGATAATTCTATTTGGTTCTAATCAAAAAGTTGATTTACCAACTTTTATAACACTATTTTGATCAATAATTTTCAAAAATTCAAAAAATTTACTACCAAAATGATTTTCATTTTCGACCCGAGCCCGCCCGACCCGTTTCGGGTCGGTTCGGGTCGGGTCGGGTCCGGAAATCATCGAAAATGCTCATGTCTGTTTTCAATAATGTCATGTAAATATTCATCATATTATAAATGCATAAAACATCACAAAACAAGAAAATTTAAATGCATAAATTGCATTTTATTATGCAAAAATGGGGTGCCCTAGTCATAAGGTATTTGATTTCTCTTAGTTTTGCGTTATTGTCTGCCAACCAGATACTTACAACCGCAATGTTTCCGTTGTTTCTGAAGACATAATGGCAAATGCAATTGAAAATCCCCCTTGTTTTCCATCCAGTACTAGAAAGGGGACAAGGTTGTAATTGTACATGTTGGTTCCGAAGGTTGAATCAACCATAATACCTGACACTAAACGCTCTGAATAATGTTTTGCTGCTCTTTACTTTAAAAAACATAAATTAAATTAAAAAATTTCGGAGAATTTTCACTGTACTCTAAGTGATCTATTATCAGCAGGAATCGGCATTTTAGCACGCCCAATTTAAAAAGTAGCACCGTATATCGCACATTGGTTTMGAAAATATAAYCAAAMCCCGAGTAGGTTCAAAAWTTTTAATKAGAGCGGATAAATTTTGGGCTAGACCAACATTTGGGCCAGCCCAGGTCCAGCCCAAGTATGGGCTGGCCCAAAATTTATCTTCTCTCATTTTTAATTATAATTCATTTCGATCTATAACGTATAATAAATTAATAATAAGTCCTGAAGTTTTTGTAAAATACTTAAAAATGCTATTTTGGCCCAAATAAGCGTTTTTATTTTARAGTTTTAAAGAAACATTCATATTCAGGATGTAAATGAACTAGCTATCAATATTGCTATCAATACACTCTCTTTGAGATGTGTAAATATATTTTGTATAAACTTTTGTCAAAAATTAAGCATTTAAACGAAATAAAAAATACTTTTTATTCATGACTTTTCTTGTAAATTGTTATGATTTTTAGCACCGTATATCGCACATTTAGAAATGTGCGAAAATGCCGAACCCTGATTATATACGTATAATTAAAAAATTTTATACAATATTATTCCCAAATTTACATATATAAAACATTTACAAATTCGTTTATTTGGGTTTTATCGCGATATGCAATTGGTATATTTTGACAGTTTTGACTATATTTTTCTAGTGTTGGTAGGGAAATATGCGATTATTTAATAGCAATATGTTACCTGCCCATTTCCATTGCATCACTTCCCATAAACAATCCGCCGTGTGAGTACCTGTTCTGATTAGTGTGTTCGCGAGACGGGGTGGCAGGAAATTTCCGAAAATTGGGAGCTCGTTATTTTGAACACCAATTCTTTATTTTATTCAATATTAATTAAATTATAGGAAAAGAGTACAGTCAAACCCCTCTATAACGTAGTGATACGTTAGCAAAATCTGGTTCGAAATATCCGAAAATACGTTATAACCAGTACAATGATTAGTAGGGGCGGAAAATATATGACTTTTTTGGTCAAATAATAAATAATATATGACGAAAATACTTGTAAAATATATGATTTTTTAAGATTTTATCATAAATTGTATTTACTTATAATTTAGTAAATTATTCCTCAATTGTTGATAAAAATATTTAAATTTCCAATTTGACAAGCAAACTCGAGCCTAATTGAGTCGATGTTAAGTAAAATTTTCTAAAATCAACAACAACTCTGAATAAATAGTGTAAATGACAAAATCATTTTAAAATTTCCATCTAAACATTTAAAATCCTCTAATTTGATTATTCTGATGGAAATACACAAATTTGCATACTTATGCTTAATTAAAATTTAATAACATCTAAAATATGGAATAACTCGATTTTAAAAAATTGGCGGTGTATTTTCTACTCTTCTTTTAATTTAACATACTGGTTATTTAATTAATAACTTTGTCATTATGTAACCGATACCGCCTTCCCACTATAGTTCTACGAGTTCCGAGTTGTTAAATTACTCGGGTTTCGAGTTTGTGATTTTAGATTGAGTCGAGTATTTCGAGCGAGTTATTTTCTAAATAAATAATAAGAATTGGATAACAAATAAAACAATCATCAAAAAGACAAGTTCAAACAATCCCTAAAAGATGAAATTTTGCTAAAATATCATTCGAAATTACATTTTTATAGCTTTTAAATTTTTATCACATGTTTTGTACAATTAGTTACTATATTTTAGTATGAAATCTACATGTTTGTATGGAATATTTTGCATACATAGCTCAACCTCTAATTCGAGTCGAGTTCGAGTTACATTTTGTGCAAATTCGGAGCGAGTACTCGCCTCGAGCCGAGTCGAGGGCAAACTCTAGTTCCCATCCGACTGCCACCGGGACTTTCCCATTCATATATCTTTGACGTAATAGTCGTCACTCCCACCTGTTATCCAACTATCCAACTACCTAACTACCTAACTTCCCTGCTACAAACTACTACAAACCCGCTACATATTTGCTATACTATTGCTACACACTTGCTACACTCTCCGGGCGCCACATCCTTGTCACACCCTGATTCCCGTATTCTTAAATGTTTGCCATATGTCTCTTCCTCTTTCCGTGAAGAAGTTTGTTCTTCCTTTCCTTCGTTCGACCATTTTCTACTCCAATTTCTATATAAATTTAAAGATTATTCGACTTTTTACAACATTATTTTGCTTTATAACGAGAGGTGGATTATATGTGATTTGAAAAAATCATTTATAATCATATATTTGCTTACTAAAAATCATATATCGGTTTTCCAAATTTTGGTATTCAATATTTTATATTATATCTTAGATGTTTATACGTACCCAATTAAGTGAATATGTGGGTTATTTGTTCATAAAAGTTCATATGCGACATAAAAATCTTAGAAAACTCGAAAGTTGAAAATTCGTTTTATACTAGTTTCTACCGTAGAATACTTTATTTTACTCAAACGTATCCTAGAATGTTTATTGAATGAATTTAGGAGATTCAAACAAACTTTTGAGTTAAAAGTTTAGTGAAGAGCCGAGAAGTACCTCAATTTGTAAAATGCCAACAGAGAAAAATAAACGAGATTTTATGCAATAATTTGAACAAATAGTAAACCCATGCGTTTACTTATAAATTAAATATACTTTATATCATCTTTGGATATTTAGACCGCCTCCACGCCCAAACTAAGCATGGTATACAAATATCGGTATACAATAGTTAAAAGGTTTTATATGTTTGAAATAATTATATTTTGTAAAATAGCAAGATAATTTGCATTTAAAACGTGTAGAAATAACAAATTTAATTATAGAGATTTAAAATAGAAATATTCTCAAATTCGATGTTCATGTTAGATAAAACAACCAAATATTTGAGTTAAATGTTTTTGGAAATAAATTCTTAAATTATTTATAAATTTAACCTAGGGCAATGTTGTAATTAATAGCTATTGATAAACACATGGATTGTTAATTTGGTTAGGATTTGAATGAACATATATTCAAAAAATGTTTTTCATATAAATAAATAAATAAATAAATAAATAGATCGAATTTCTAGACGACAATACTTTTCTAATGTTTTTTGCATATTGATGTGAGGATAGTACACAATATTGCCACTTTGCTGACTGGTGATAGTTTTAGACCCAAATTATTTATTTAAATAAAATTAGGCACATTGTGCCGAGTGCTTTATATGCACCTTGTCTCCGTGACTTCTCATCAAAAATCCATTCTTTTCTTTGGCTGGACATCTGGTTATATTTGTCTCAACGACGCCTTGGGCGTTGTATGACATACGTCACCAGGTGCGAGTTCCCCTGGGGGTATATTCCAGCGTCTAGCAGAAGGGACTTATGGCCTCTTCTGAAGGATTTATTGCCAAGCTTTTGTTCTTTCTTTCTTATTAGTCTTACAGCCCTTCAATTCTTATTGTTTTGGGTCTTATTGCCTATATCTCTTCCCAGAAAGAAGTTGGCTTGAACGACAACATTGAGGCTGTCGTTCTATCTTCTAGCCAGAGACTATGAAGTAACCATCATATAATACCCTAATGTGGGCTGTATGGTTGACAGCACAATGCTGGAACACACTCTGTGTCCAACTTTCAGAGAAAGTTTGGTGCAGAAAGGGAAGTCCGTGACTCATTTTGAGTTACAAGAGCTTTAGAACTCGGCACAAACTGTGATCTGAATCCGACTCCTCGCCTTCTATTGTTCTCTCGAACCGCGTTTGAGCGTTTGGGGTACAGTCCACATTGGATCCCATGATGAGCAATTTCATCACCATGGGTGTAGTACAACCAATGGTTGCTGGGAATTTCACCCAAGAGACCGTTTTGAAGGTCTGGTCCTTATTTTGCCTTGGGCCTCTATTTCTCGGCTCGTCGACTCCAGTCGGACCTGCTCCGTGGATTATGCAATGTGCAACATCCTCTCGGAGTCTAACAACCGATGAATTGTCCTCAGTGAGGAATTTCAATGGTTGGAAAAAATTAAAAATTTAATTTTTTTTTCCTTTTTTTCGTGGTATTAATAAAATTATGAGTTACTGTTTTGATGTTATTATTTTTCCTAATTAGAATAGACTGCGTAACTTATAAATATATAATATCTGTTTTTATGTTAAGATTATGAATGTCGTTATAATGACCTATTAAATGTTTATTCGAAGTAAATTTTGTATTGCAAAAGTAACAAAATATGATTTTATTATTCTTTGTATTATTATCTATACATTTATTTATCATTATATTTTTCTTTTCTAATAGGATTACTTCTTTGTTTAAATTCATTGTTTTTTTATTCGGTATAGTACTATGAGTTGATTGGTTTATCCCAGTTAATTCTTTAAGATCGTCTGACCTACTGCCTTGGAGTAGAGGGCAACCGTACTCTAGAGAGTATGCCCGGGCCCAAGAGTACATACGCGGAGATAGTGGAAGCATTTGAAGCCCACTACAATCCCACAGTAACACCCACAAAGGCACGTGCTGAATTCTTTAGTTTGATACAAGGAAATGGCACAGTGTAAGGGTATATCGACAGACTATGTCGCGTAGCCGCCGAATGTGCATTCGGCGAGAAAAAAAAGGACTTGTTGAGAGACAAGCTCATTCATGGGCTCTCCAACATGGGCCTGAGACAGCATTAATAGCCAGAACCCCCGCAAATTGGGAGGAGACCTGCGCTA
>JASNJN010000816.1:0-15601 GCA_030180075.1 Mikrocytos mackini
ACATGGATGACATCAAACTGTTTGACTCATCACTACACCGACTAGGCAAAAAGGTTAGCGAAATACGCAAACTGGCTAAATTAGTCGGCTTGTTTATTAACAATGCCTATAGCGGTATTGTTACGAAAAAAATTGTGGAAGAGAAAAACTCTATCCTGGGTGTTAGTGATTTCCCTATGGTGACTGACACCCATGAGATCAAATACCTTGGGTTCAATTAGCACTGGAACAACACAATGACTACCAAAGAGGCAGTGATGAACGAGGCGAAGGCGAGAATTAAAAAAATCGTCTTCTCACCTCTGACACTCATCAATGTGGGAAAACTCATGTTGGTGTATGCTGCCCCTCTGATCAGATTCGTAGGCCAATGTCTACGATTCACGGACACCGAACTGGAGGATCTTACCAGATTCGCTAGAGTCCAGGTCAAGAGGGCCAATAGGATCCCATGGAAGATCTCAAACGGGAGAGTCCATGCCAGGCCAGAGGTAGGTGGGTTTGGATTGCCAAACTTCAAACACGAATACTGGCCAGAAACACTAGCAGCCTCCAAGTATCTGAAAGGATGTAAATTGGACGAAGTGTCAAGTGAAGGCAATAGCCGTTTCATCGGGGGCAGTCTCGCTGAAAACATTGTGAGAGCCCAGGAGTGGTTAATCAAGCGTCGACCAGAGATGAAGGCAACAAAGGTGGATATAGTGGGTCGTATCCAGCAAGAAGCGGAAAGAATTCAGCAACTTACTGGACGAAACACATCCATGTTGCGTGTCGATGAGGAAAGAACACCAACACCTTTTAAAGTGGAATGCAACAAAGCGCCCATCTGGCTTTAACAGAGCCAGAATGAGGGACTTTGTCAACCACCACCTCACCCATATATGGCTTAAACAACCAGGTCTGACGCGTAACGATGGCAAGAAAATCTTGCAGTTACAAGACGGAAAAGGAGATATCCGGACATGGGCAAAAGTCATAAACCGGGACCTCTCCAACCTATGTCGGAAATGTCATTCCACATGGGAAACTGTCGGCATGTTTTGGGAGCATGTACAAAAATTCCCTTCGCTCTCCTCAAGTCTTGTCACGATGAAGTCGTTCTGCAAATAGCAAACGAAGTCATCAGAAGACGAGGCTTAGGAGACAAACTCAAGCTATCAGATATGGGTAGGAGAATCGAGAAAAACTTGGACCCCTTCCAACTGGTTCTAGACCAAAGGCTATGGGTTGAAGGTATGGAGGATAAGCCACGTTCCCTCCTTCCGGATATCATAGCAATAGACCATGCATTCAGGCGGGTAGAACTGCTAGAAGTAGCAGTCCCCGCCGAGGATTTGATCAAATCTCGGGAAGAAGAGAAGTCCGGGAAATCCTGGACCTCATCCCTGTCCTTCGAAACCAATACCCTGGTTTCGAGGTGAAGGTGCAAGCCTTCATAATAGGATAACTCGGAGTAATTTCCAAACGCTCTACACAAAGTCTTATACACTTTTTAAAGAGGGCCTGCAAACAGCAGGTAACCTCCTGGGCAAACAAACCCAAGCGGATCCGCACAATCAACCACCTCGTTGGGAAAATCCAAAACGTGGGGTTGAAAGGATCCTTGGTGATCTACAGCTGGCTGAGGGGGCCAGCTGAGATCGTAGCCGAAGAAAGCGGCGTATGAAGAAGATAAAGAATACTATCATATTAATTAATTAATTTCTTTATCTTCTTAAAAAAAAACCGTTATTATGTTTTATTTTAGCTATATTTTTAAATTAAATAATAAAATAAATAAAATATAATAGATTTTATAAATAAATAAAAATAATGTGTTGTTCATAATAAATACTTTATTGTCTTATATTTCATCAGTTTATTAAAATAAAATTATAATTATTTATGTTTTTCTCTGAAACATGATTCACATATAATTTCCTTAGGCAAACATCTCGAACAATAATAATTTCCTCTTTTTAAATGATTAAGTGTGTATTTCCGTCCTTTTGTTCTTATTAATTTCTTATAACAACTTCTGCAATGACCTTTTTTCCCGTTTAAATCAACCACCAATTGATGTCTCATATTTTTGTTCTCGCTTATGGTTATATTTCCAAAGATTTCCTTTATCAACTTCTTTCTAAAGTCTAAAATAGGTATACTTTTCTCATATAACGCGTTATATATCTTCCAGCTATTAACTATGCATGTACTGAACAAATACTCAAATGCAACCTTACGATACCATTTTATCGTTTTCCTATTTGTTGACTCATAGGATGACATCTGATCGCTATAATCTACTCCAATTTTGCCTTTATTATAGTCATCAATCACTTCCGGAATCTGATACCTCTCATTCTTATAGTTGTATTTTTCTATATTGCTGTCTTTATGAATGGTTGATATCAAAATAACCTCTCTTTTATCATGCCACTTTATTAACCTCACATTTTTATCGTTTACTATGCCAATTGATTCATGTTTTAATAAGAAACAATTTTTAAAGCTTTCGGGAATTCTCTTCCTATTTCTTCTTAAAGTTCCCACAGTATCTATTTGTTTAGTTAATAAAAACTCCGATAAATCAACACTGCTAAAATAGTTATCTAAAAATAACAAATGATTTTTGAAGTACAAGTCTTTTACCAAATTTGAAACCAAATCAAAAGTATAACTGTTCCTATTTAATTGACGCTGTGTATTAACTTGTTCACTTCCCGAATAAAGTTTTGATTTCAATGTATATCCCTCTTCATTACACAGTTTAAATATTTTAACTCCGAATTTAGCTTTTTTGGATGGTATGTACTGAATTAATCCAAGCCTACACCTACATCTTATAAGTGTCTCATCAACTACCACACGCTCCGTTTTTCTACCTAGTCCCATCCAATTGTTGTTTAATTTTTCAATAAAACTTCTTAGCTTTTTTATTTTGTCATTTGCATTTGATTCATCTGCGAAATGAATATTCCTAAGTATAAAAAGAAATCTATCTCGTTTCATTATCTTCGATGGAAAAATTGGCCTATTATATTATCTTTACTCCAATAATCGCACATATTGTTTATTCGCACCAGTCCCATATATAAGACAAGGCCAAAAAACAAGAATAGTTCATCTGCGTCTATTTTCTCATTGTCATCACATTCTTGTCTTTTTAATTTTACCTTCTTTAACTCTATGTAAGTATTCGTATAATAAACTATATCCTCAATAACTTGAAGAGAAATTACGTTCCTAAAAATATCTTTCGGTGTTTTAAAGTCAGAACAATAATCAGAATAGTTTTGGAATTTTGAAGCCTTTGTTGTAGCAATAGAGGTCCAATCTTTTGTTTCATCCTTTAGAGCATCCCAAAAATTGTCCACGGTTATGTATTTTTTATCTTTTTGTTTTTGGTTGCTACGTTTTTGTTTTTTCCTCTTGTCAGAACAATCTGTTTGTTCTTTGTTTATAACCCTACTAACATCAACCAATATAGGATCATTAAATGCATCTGTACTATAATTTACCCCATAATTACCGCCTAAGTTCTCTTTGCTATCTACCATCTTATCTTCAATGGTTAGTGGGTCGTTGTATAAAAGAGGTGAATATGTGGTTGTTTTAATGGGCGCGGCTATAGTCGAAACGCCGGTCAAATTAGAATATAAACATTCATCGCCGACATAAGTGTTATTATCCTGGTCAACTTCTGATTCCAGGGTCAAATCTGAATATAAGAAAAAATCTGAACCCCAATCAGGCCCAGAATTTTCATCCGTCTCTGAGACAAATACCACTTCTTTGTTGCTTTTTCTAGTTGATTTCATTTTTCAAAAGTTAAAATTTCCAAACAGAAAAAAAACATAAACACAAACACTCCAGAAACATGGATTTTCTAAAATTAACTACATATATTGATATACTTATAGAATGCTTCGTATTTGTTTAACATGGACTGAATAGTTCTGTAGCATCGTCGTCGCGAAAGGGTTAATAAGAGAATGTTTCAAATTACACTTAAACAAGGAGTATTGATTAAATACGAATTTAATTGAATATAAAATATGACTTACTATCCTTATTTCGTATATATTTTATTATACGTTTAAACGAAATCAAATTTAATTTAACTTAAAATATCAAAATATATTAACTTTATTCACCAACACGTTTAAAATAATATTTTAAAACTGAATTCGAATCTCCAATCGTTGTTAAATCTCAAATGTCATCCTTTACGTTGATTCTGAATCAGGGTGTATATGTCCACTTCGCATCAAAATATCGTAGCGTTCCGGCTTTAAACAAAGATTGGAAATCAATGATTATTTCCTTAGTGTATAAATACACATACTCTATCAATTCATATATTTTCTCCCCTTTGATACTTTCATTTTCAATCACCAAGTTTTTATAACAGTTTGAAAGCTCTAATACGATCTCTAACTTTCGCTTTAAATATTCCCTATGCATTTCTAACACATTAATCATTTCAATTTCTATTATATCCTTTTTTACTATAATACTGACTTTTTCATTTTCATCTTCATTCTCGACTTCTACGTCACAAAAGTAATTTATTGTATCCAAAACAATAAAAGATGGAAGTATTAACACAGTATTTTTAAACTGTGAAATAGCAGACACTACATCCGCGAAATTAATGTCCAATTTGTCCATGTTGTTATAAATCTCGGCTAACTTTAACATGCTTTTGTAAAATTTGTTTGCTATGTCTGTAATTAAATCATTCCAAATTTTAATTTTTAGTTCGTATTTAATGAAGAAAGAAGACTTAAATTTCTGTTGAAGTTTCTCTTTAGATATAAGAATATTTTTAATGTAAGTACCTAACGATCTGTCGCTTAAAATATGCATTACAATTGCTTTTAACGTTTCTTTATTGTATCCTTTATTGAATTCTATTTTATCAGAAACATCTGCAAGGCACGCTGATATAAGCCCTGAATAGTTGATTGAAGTCACTGTGGTCAGTATGATAGTTTCTATAAGCTCTCTATTTAAGAAATCTTTTTCTACGGCTAGGTTGGAAGGTGTGTTGATCATACGCGTAAAGGCTTTCTTACATGTTTTAGTAATTTTAATATCTTCATTGTCGTTGTAAATTGGAAGTTTGTGTGACACGTTGGATAGAATATCGTGAACGGAAAGCTTCTGGTAGCTACGTGAGAATGAGTTTGATTCCAAAAAATTTAAATTGTTTTTTTCTTTCCCCCTCGCATTGCCCTCAGCATGGATTCTTTCGTTGAATATGAACCATGTAAAGAACCCCATGAATAATAAAATTGTTAAGCCAAAACATAATAAATATAGTATGAGTTTTGTCATTCTTTTTTTTTGTTTTGGTTTCCTATTCATTTGAGAAGATAATTACTGTTTAATTTATCACACTATTATAAATTGCATGTTAATAAAAATTTTATACACAGAAAAGAACACAGTTTCAGTTCACACGAATTGAAGAAATGATATTTTATGTTTTTTATTTTTGAATATCATAAATCATTGTTTCATATTTAAATATGAGTTTATATGTTTATTATTTTTATTAATATAAAAAGATATGTGAAATTTTGTTTAAATAAACATGTTATTAAATAAGAACTCTTAAAATAAAGAAAAACACTTTTATTAACGCAAATCGTGATGAATGTTTTATTTCCCTATTTATTTACTACCACTCAGCCCATTTGCCATTACATCTACTAATTGTTTGATGATATTCTCACATCCCTGTACCGCTAAATAAGCTTCTACTGTCAACTTTTTGCTATGCACCAATTTTTCATCAAACAAGTCGTCAATATCAACCTTTTCCATTTCAACAATAAACTCTTTGATATTCTCTTTAACACTCTTTAACATTTCTCCTTGTTTCTCTGCACTTATTATCCTTTTAATAAATTCCCTTAGTTCTAACGTTCCTTTATTTTCATCTGTCTCCTCGGCACCGGAAAAAACAAACAGAATAACATCAAAAACGCTTTGACAAGTAATGAAATAATAATAGACGTAAAAATCGTATGTAAAAGCGTCAATGTTCTCTTTATTTTTATCCTCAAAACTTTTGTAATCTTCTTGTTGTGAAGATTCTACTAAATGTTTAAACGCTTTGTGTCTATAAAAATGGATAAGATTCTTAATTCTTTCGTAAATTATAGAATACTTTTTTCCTATATCGATGGATATCTTTTCGGTGTTGACGATATGCTGAAGTTCATTTCTTAGAATTGACTCAATCCGGATGTGCTTTCCAAGAAAGTCCCTGTTAAGTATTGTAGAAGCCAGAACAGATCTAAATGATTGCTCGGAAGTTGCTGCCTCGCTTGATCTACGATCCAAAGAAAAGAAGCAGTTTTCTTTAAAATTTGAAAAAAGTTGTAAGTATTCTAAAATAGGGAGGAGAGTTTTACTGACAACGTTTGATGTATTAACAGCGTTGGGGATGAAGACATGGTCGAACTGGGCTATCTTGTCGATTAACGAGACACAATCTTCTGAAATATGGCTTGGCAAAACCATAGACGATTGATAGCCCCATGTAAGACGATCAAGCACATACTGTTCCGATTGCTTGTGTTCTGGGGATGCGTTTGCATGTGAAGCCAAGTTTATTACAAAGGTTGTCCATAGGAGTTGTATTGCATGAGTGTTCATTTGTAACTTAGAATAGAATTATAAGTTTGAAGCCAAAATGTTTGTGTTCCGAAAATAGAATGTTTTGTAGGTTTTTACAACATAATTGGATGGAACCATTTAACTTACTGAGTATAGAATTATAGAATAACAGAATAATATGCCTTAGTAAATTTAATAATTTTGTGATCAATACTTACAACAGAGAATTTCATTTGAAGTAAGCAACCACAACATTTACAGATATACATACCGTATCCCTACACTCTGAATCGATTCTTAAACAGCACATTTATTCCATATACACAGATACATAAATTGGAACACAGATATTTCTCAATAGAACATGCATAATTTCTTAATAATTAGTTTCCTTTTAATTGGCTTTCTAAAACAAACCGAACCTCAAACAGAATCCATAGAACTATTATTTTCTCACCCTCAAAACAATATAAAACTCCCGGGCAGACTAAGATCCTCCAACTACAGTGACGCATTCAAATTAGCGTTAATTGCTATGAAAGTTTATAGTTTGGTAAGATCAAATAAAAGTTTATATTATATTAAGAAATTTGAGAATTTTCATAGATTTTCTAAAAATGAACTCTCTGTTTTCAGATCGCTTCTTCAATTCGCTGAAAAGGATCTTTGTCAAGTGTACGACTTTTATAGTAAGGATGACATAATACAAGGTTTTGAAGTTCAGACAGATATAGTGTGCACAGCAAAAATTAAATTTAGAAAGGTTACAAAAGGATACTATATTAACAAACTGATTGAAAAGAGCACAGAAGCAATAATAGCTACATACCTTATGCGAAGAATGACTGAAGAAGGAGAATTTTTCGTTTTTGAATTGGCAGTACTTTTGGAAATAAAAAAAATGATTACTATAGAAAATAAGATAATTTATAAATGTGTTTATATTAATACATTTAATGATATAAAGACTATGTACTTTAAAATAGAAGAAGGAGTTTTTATTGGTGAAGATATGTTTATTTTGGAACCGTGGTATTACATAGAGTAAGAATATTATTTTAAATAAAGATAATGTTGTTAAAAATGAAGTGCCAGATTATTCCCGTGGAGACAAACCTTTATTGACTAAATACAGGAAGATACCAAGTACAGTGGTTATTGAGAGTTGGAAAAGGAAGGCGTGAACGAAGACATTATTAAAGTTATAAACAAAACCATGGAGTTCAAATAGTATTTTGAAAGAGACAGGGTAGTAGATTATTTCATTAATAATATTAAAAAGTATACATGAAATAAACAATTATTCTGTAATAAACAATAAAAATTCTTAACAAAATCATTTTAAACAACAATTACTTATTTATGAACTTTTCTCGCATTTTCACCTTTCCCATAAACTTTCTTCAATTTAAACAAAGACAATGAATTATAATCTGAATTCAAATAAGCATCCGATCTTTAATCTTCTGACAAATCTGTAAATGTAAACAACATTCCATTATATTTGAAAAATAATATCGGGTTATCGCTATAATTATAAAACACTTTTAATTTGGTAATGTCCTCATTTGAAGTCATATTCTTGAAATCAATCCTATTTAAAAATGTTATGGCAGCCAGTTTAATATTGTCTTTTGTTATCGTTGATTTGTTATATAGTTTCTCATAGCGATCGAATCTAATTTCATCTGGGTCTGAATAGGGAGATTGGTTTTCAACCAGTCTTACAAACTTTTCAAACAAATTAAAAGCTTGGCTTTTTGATTCTCCTGTTGTTTCCTTGCACATTATAAGTTCAGTCTTTCCATGTGGTAGTTTTATCTCTTCAATGTGATTGTCTTTTACTTTGTAAGTAATGGGAAGTACGAAACTTATGTTAGTATTGGGAATATCGACATTGTTTATTTTATCTTCCGCGTAAATTTTATTAAAAGTAGACAAAAGCTTAGTATCAACTGTGAGTGGAATTCCAATTGTAATCTTTTTGGCTTTAGAATTTCTTAGCTCTAATATTTTCTTATTTCTTTTGTATCTGTTCTTATTAATCACTTGGAAAATGTCAATGTTCTCGTATTTGATTATCTGATTTTCTTTGGGGTTCTTAACGAATTTAGGATGGTGTGTAAGATATTTGTAAATCAAACTGTAGTAAAAATAATCGACGCTAACTCTCTTTAGACATCCTGTTTTAATCAATCTTGTTTTGTTGCATTCGAAGTGTAAATGGACGAAAAAGGTTTCTTTTCCACAAATTTTAACCAAACACTTAAATGATTGATTGTATGTGGGTTCAATCATAAATAGAGATAGGGTGAAGAAAATATTGCTTGTGAATAACATGAGTCACTTTTCTTGCTGAGCTAATTCTTGTAGCTAGACTGTTGCAGGTTTGTAATTATGTGGTTCAGTTAAGGTGTGTAATTATAAGGGTGGTTGGGTTTTCGATGTTGTAGACTGGGAAGCTTGAATTTGGTTTCATTCTGTATTTATATGTGAAGATCAGGTTGATATGTGATTTAAAACATCGTGTGATACTGGTGAATGAATTCAGGGTTATGGACGTACAGGGTAGTGTTATAAAGTTTTAAAGTGTTAAACTTTAGAAAATTTTCGAAATTAGACAAACGCAAACTATCGTCAAAATTTAGAAGTATTTATTTTTAATGATTTGAATATTAACTAACGTTTTAGAAGGAAACTAGCACGTTTTACCACTTTTGCAAGCAAATTGACAGGTTTTAGAAAGTCCTAGTAAATTTGAGTGAATTTTTTTTTTTGAAAAGTTAAATTTTGTAGTCAAAATTCTGGTTTTCACCTTTCTGGATTGAAATGGATTGTAAAAAGTGTTCAAATGTATACAGAACCCCGAATAAAGTCATTATTGATTCATAAAATCGATTAAAAATGCTTTTAAAATTCGATGATAATTTTTCAAAATATTACACGCGAAAATTTTATGAGATTCAAATTTTCGGTGATGTTCGCAAGAGTATACTATATTTTTAAAATAGCCTTCTTCAAAAGGCATAATATGATTTTATCGCCATAATCACGAAAAGCTACAGCATTATCGCAATAAACCGGATTATACCTAAATTTATGCGTTATGCAGCGATAATATGTCGCCAAAAATCAAAAATGCTACGAAATCCCGGGGTTTGCCCATTTTTGACCGGCGGTATTGGGGCATAATTTCGGACAAGGATTTATGTCCAAAATTATGCTCTGGTTTTTTATATTATTAAACATGAAAAATTGGCGCAAGGTTTATATGAGATCAAAAATACATTTTCTTTCAAAAAATTATTTTTGAAATTTTTCATTTTGTTCGGTATGTACCATTTTTACTCTTTAAAATATGTCCATTATGCCCCGTTTTTATGGCCTATTTTGGCCAAAATAGCTTTTTTGAAAATGACCAAATTATGCTTTTATGTCTTCGCAGACATCACTTATCAAAAGGGAGACCACCCCGAAAGAATGGGAATTAGAACAAATTGTTTATATTATATTGGATGTTTGCTAATATTTCAATTTTTATCAATTTTATTATGCTATATCTTTAAACTACGGAACTTGATTCGAAAAGCGCCAAAATTAATAACAAACCATAAAAATAATAAACTAATTAGCATGAATACCCCATTTTCAAGTTTCAAAACTGTAATAATCCCCTGAAAATCAAAACACAAAATTCATTGACGAATTATTGCATCGAACTTCATAAATTGTATGAATCTGTCAGTCTTAAGAATAAGCTTCAGAAATAACTGGCAATTTACTTTATTCGTTTTGTTTGTCTTGTTTTTTGTCTGTGTTCTAGTTCATCTTCACAATCACAGACGTATTTGATTCTATAAAACTTATGGGTGTTAATTAGTCTTTTCTTGTAGGCTTCTGTTAGTGTTCCTTTTAGATGTAGTGACTTCAATCCCAATCAGGGTTGGGAGGTTTAAACCAGACATGAGCGTACCCGACCCGATCGGGTCGGGTTCGGGCGGAAGAAGGTCCAAAAATCGCCAAAAATTCTCAACAAATCACGAAAGACCAAAATTCTTAATAATATCACCTTTTAAACTTATTGAACTCATTTAAAGATTTAGATAAGTGAAATAAACTATATTTGGAGGGATAATTCTATTTGGCAGTAATCAAAAAGTTGATTTACCAACTTTTATAACACTATTTTGATCAATAATTTTCAGGAATTCAAAAATTTTACTACCAAAATTATTATCATTTTCGACCCGAGCCCGCCCGACCCGTTTCGGGTCGGTTCGGGTCGGGTCCGGAAATCGTCGAAAATGCTCATGTCTGGTTTAAACCGATTTTTGCCGTCCTGCCCAAAAGGTTTTGGACGTAAAAGACGTCTTAAACCTCATATTTGGTAGGGGTTCGATGGGTCTGAAATTGAAACGTGAAATGACCTTTTCCAAAAACATCACCAAATGATCATAATATTTTGTCTGAACGCTTAATTTTTTGTCGCCAAAAAAACAATAAACTCAAAATTATTTATATTAGATTCTTAATAAATTAAACGTCTATCATAAAATTATGAAATATGGTAACCTGAAAAAAGGGTTTTGGACAGGATTAAACCAGGTTCAAACCTGAATTAAACCACTTATCCTTTACAAAGGTTATAGACGGTCTTAAACCCTACCCTGATCCCAATGACCATTAAACACTAAATCTCAAGTTATTGTCAGTCTCATAGCTGGTGTTTAACTTTTCCCAATCAGAAAAGCGTTTGAATTGTCGATCTATGAACAATATTGGCTTTACATCTGCTGAGTTCTCATGGTTTCCAAGATTTCCCATAACTTTTAGTTTTATTTCTATTGTTTTTTAGGTTAATCACACGACAGCGAAGTACCGAAATAACTACATGGTTACACAAACACCTAATACACAAACTTGTTTGAAATATTTGACAAAGCTCTCGTATAACTTAATAATTTAACATTTTTCAAAAATAATAATATCTGCCCAGCGAGCATAAAACACCAACTTCTCCAGACTCTTTATCCTGATACAAAACATATTATACTATAACAACACAAACAAATAAAAATACATGATTAAAAAATAAAATTCGTGAATATAGAATCATTCCTCAAGAATGATATTTTCCCAAAAACAACCTATTTTTGTACTGCGTTATTATAAGCTAAAACCATTTGTATTGTTTGATGTAACTAATTAACAGATGTTGTATAGATTTTAAAGTATCAAAGGTTTTATAAAAGAACTAATGGCTTCCGATTTTTTAAAATTTTAAATACTTAAGCCACATCTCCGTCATGACATATCTGCACACATTAGACAACTTTTCAGTATTTTCTAAGCGAACGACCTTGTACGGACATAGGCGTCCTGTCCCACTCATCCTGATATGGACATGACAAAGATACAAGCTCAAACCCAAGCACAAACATCAAACTCTGGCATCGACGTCTCGTGTCGGTACATACATAGAGGCCCATCCACACTTACACACGTACGGGCCACCACGCCAATAAAGACAATTGCATACTGATATAATAAACTCTAAACCGTGGTATACCCTTTCTACCGAAATCAGTACATAATGCTTCACCGATATACACAGATGTTCTTCCTTGAAGTACATATAAACATCCTTCTACTATAGAGACAACAACATACTGTTGTGTCGAATTCTGAACCTGGCCATACAATCTTTATCGAAGTAGATAGTCGCTTCCAGAATAACAAAAGACTATGGAGACATAGAGAGCCTTACTAAACAGAATACACTTTTACTATACGGTTAGGATTTTGTAGGCTATTGTTTAGATCTCTCATTGTTAGCAACCATGACAAGTATTAAACAAAGAGTTTGTAAGCTTATAGAAAGATTTGCGAGCAATGATAATAACAGGATAATATTAGTTAATTACGACAACAGATGAAGGTATCATTTTTGTCCGTCACTTCTTCGCGGATACAGTTGTAATGGTACCACTTATCACAGGCGTTACAACTAGAGATTGGACACTTGAAAAATGTACGAATATTCGAAGCACGATTTTTGAAGGAGACGAATATTCGAAGAAACTTCGGAATTTTGAAATGTCTTAATATACTGAAAATTTCAAAATAAATTTATTTTTAATATCGATTTATTCATTCTGGTTTTAAAATCTAAATTTTGCATAATTTTTTTTCGTTCAATTCCAAAATTTAATTTTTTCAAATAAAAAAATCGACGAATATTCGAATATTTTTTGAAATTTTCGCAAAATTTGAAATTATTTTCAAAAAATCTTCGGAAAACGAATACCAGAAATCCGATTTTTGACGAATATTCGAAGTTTTCCAAAACGAATATTCGTTTGTCCAATCTCTAGTTACAACCTACCCAATCAATTAGCTCAGAACTGACCCGATCTTCTATCAAGTAACACTCCCTAAGAATATAAAAACTTTCAACTATTTATTTAGTTTAGGCCCTTTTCTTCTAGACAGCCTTTCGAGTTTAAGCAAATTTGTTCGGGTCGAATACTTCCACTTTATTAGCAGCTGCTTTCTCATCTTTGGGTTGAATGAGTGGTATGTTGTACAGAGTGACAAATTGTGCAGAAGAAGCTAGAATTTCTTTTTCGGTTCCAAAACTATCTGGGTAGAACTTGAGTGTTGTTGGGGTGAGCTTACTTTCAAAATTGATCAAATCTTTAAGTGGARMCWTWTCTGTTTTGTGTTTTAAATTGTTGTACGAGTCGTAAAATTTGCTCGTGGTCTTACTTCGTTTTGCATCTAGATTATTTGTAACTTCTTCATTGTCGGCAGTTGGAGGACTGTTTTCGGATTGGTTGTAGCTAGGAGACGTTAGTTGGTCTCTAATCTTTTGTATAAAGTTAACTTTCTCTTCATACGATGACAAAAACTCGAGCTTTTGATATTTCGGATTAAGATATGAACTCATTTTTAGTAGTTCTTGGACAGGGCCGTAAACACTCATTTTGTCTGCCAATAGTAATCTGGCCACAGTTTTTAGCCTTTTTATATTATCACTATCTTTTAAATTGGTATGTAGATGTTTTTTAAAGCAATAAATCAATGGAAGAATTTCACACAAATTTCCTATGTTCGTTTCCATTACCTTAGTAGCGAAATTAAATGGTTCGAGTAAATCTACCAATTCGATTAGTAATATCCGCGGTATCTCGTTGATGACATTGTAATGATGTTGATCTTCTAAGTAGGAAATTAATTCTTCATAATTGTTTCTTATTGCAAGAAGGAGAATGTAAGTAGTGTTCCATCTTGTTGGGCAGAGACTAGGTAGTTTCTTTTTAACTATATTGAAGAAAGTGGAGTATTTGGACATGTGAGAGACCTTTGATGCAGCTTTTAGAAGTTTCTGGATTTGTGAATCACCCTTTTCCAACATGCATTTAACTAGAGTGTTTATCCGATGGCAGAAACAAATAATACTCGGAAGTGGGTAATTGGAATTGACTGTTTTCTTGTTGATATCTCTGTAATCAACTACTAATCTGATTTTTCCATTCTTTTTGTAGATTGGAAATGCGGCTGAAGCGTATGGTAAATTGGTTTTTTGTATAACTCCCATAGTTTCTAATTTCCTTACTTCCTCTTCCGTACTTTGTAGTTTGTTTAACGGAACTGGGTAAGGTTTGTGTCTAATGGGAATATCATCCTTCAATTTAATGTGATGTACCGTTCCTTTAATACATCCGAGTGCTGGATTATGCGTCTTGTATCCTGTAATTAACTCTTGTAGTTTATCTCCTGGAGTAGGTATACTGTATATCTTTGTTCTCTCGGTGAGTTTTGTATCATGAGGTACTGAATCTTGTTGTTTCCAAAAGAAGAATGAACCATCTATATTGATTGTACCTTTATCGTAGTTAATCACTGCGGCATTGTCTGTTAAGAACTGTGTTCCGAGTATTACATCAAAAGCTAATGTATCAACTATACAAAAGGTTGATATGTATGTGTTAAGTTTGTCATTTTCTAATTGAAATGAAATTTCTGCCTTATTAAGAATTTTTAAAGGTCTTTTGTCCACTGTCATTGCTTCTGAATGAGTGTTTTCTTTTACTATGACTTGTTCTAAGTCCACTATGTCTTTTCCTATAAAGTTTAAAGTGGCGCCTGTGTCTATTAAGGCTTTGTAATCGTTGTTATTAATTTGACAACTTAATATAACTTCTTTATAAGGTGTTTTCTGTTCAGCAATAGCATTGAAGTCTTCTTTCTTATTTCCTCTGTTGTAGGAGAATTTGGAGGAAGTGTTGTTATAGTTGTTTCTATTAACTCCTCGACAGTCTTCTGTGCTTTGTCCTGTCATTTGATGATTCTTACAATAAAGTCGTTCTTGTCTTTCTGGTTTCCTTCTTGGGATATCCTTATTGTGATATGACTTGGAATGATAAGAAGTTTGTCTGGGTTGGTAGGTTGTATGAGGTCTATGCTCTTCTTTGTTACCTGACTGTTGTATGTAGGAAGTGATTTGAGTACTAACTAGACTTTCCGCTCTATTGATTACTTCAAACATCTCTGATGCGTCTGAAATATTCATCTTTGCCATCTCAATCTTTGTAGAGTCGTCCAAATCATTCTTAAAAGATTCATTTCTTTTCTGATAGTTATACTGTAATCCTAAATCCTCGCATAAGCTTATACGGTCAGTTAAATCACTTATAGCTGATGCGTATTCCGCTATAGTGTAATAGTTTCTTTGCCTTGTTTTGGCTAATAGAGTTTGATATTGTTGTGCATCGATACTTGTATACTTCATTCGGAAGAGTGTCCTTAGTATCGTGGCAACTGTGGAACATTGATCTGTGTGCTGTTTTAGACTTGGCGCAAGTAGAGTATTAAGAACTAGTGATGGTACAAAATTGACACAGTTGACACATTGACAAAATTGTCATGACTAGGGTTGTGCAAAATATTCCGTTTTTTACAAAATTTTATATGTTATTTATCTTAA
>JASNJN010000821.1:0-29396 GCA_030180075.1 Mikrocytos mackini
TTGTAAAATCTCGCTCAGAATGTGCCAGATTCTTAAAAAGATTCTGTTGGCCATCGACGGAGGGACTGCATAGCTGCAGAGCGAACGAAGGCAGTGTTGTCAAGCTCGGACTTCCCTCTCGTTTCATCCGAATTGCACTGGCAATAAGGATGAGACGAGCGAAATGCGACCCGGACAAAGCCTTAGAGCTTTGGTTCAACCGATACCGCAAAGATCCCAAGTCCAAAATGTGCATACTTGAGCCAGGCCTCCCATTGGGATGGTGGAAGGCCATGATGCATAAGGTCTGGGAGATGAGAAAAGAGGTGACGATACATGGTCTCGGCATGCTTCCAGACGTCAAAGACGACTGCTGGAATGAATACATGACCATGGCAGACGTTGGAGTGGGTGTGTGGGACGAATTGGAATGGAAAGAGCCGACAAAGTTCGCCACCATTGTCCCAAGGGAATCGACACTGGTTAAAATGCAGAATGTATTAGCTAATAAAGTTAAACCTCAGGGAGGAGGCGAAAGCACCTGCGAAGGAAGTGATCGAATGGGGGGGAAAAGCTACTCGGGGCGTTAAAGCAACAGGAGCGGATGATCAAGCGCGAATTGCGAGTCCACCGGAAGGAGTTAGCAAAAACAACGAACCCCGAGTCCAAGATGGACTTAAAAAAGGATCAGGAATCGGAGACGTAAATAATTATGAGGATAAAGCGTCTAAAAAGTACACTTTAACACCTATAGTTGAAAACACTCTAAAACTACAAAGTAGAACGGTTAGAGCGTCCCACTTTGCGAGCATCAAAGATGCAATCAAACAAGCGGGATTCCGAACCAGCAGAACACTAGAAGTGTGCAATATCTGGGTACACCGCGCCATGAACAAGAACCTTGGGAATAGCCGGATGATACACAGATATATAGCGGGAGCTCATGAGGCCACATTAGATATCATGATCACCTGCAAATCCAGAGATGGTCTGGCCCTCAATGAGAGAAAGCCCTCACCAAACCAAAGCCAGAGGCTTAAACAGGGCAAGTGCAACCTCCATTTTCACATGGAACAGGTGCAAAAGGTCCTAGACACTCTCACAGAGATGTATAAGGGACTCGCCCAACTCAGGATGGCCACCGATAGGCTAATGAAGTACTTCAAAGAAACTCCAATAGAGAGGATGCTCTTCTGCGTCCCGGAGTCAACAAACTCAAGGAGATGTGCAGACAGAAAGGACGTACAAGAAGCAAAACAACCTCAAACAAAGACCAGCCCAGTACTTCTACAAAGGGAGAAACCAAAGGTGGAAAAGAAGGAAGAGCAAGTCACAAACAAGGCCACCAAGGCTCCCAGCAAAGCTGTAACGAGCCTGGCCAAGCTCTTATGGGACAAAACAGTGAAACTGGTGGAGTCCGAGGAGAAACTGGGTAAGAACCAAAGAACAATGCCCAAAGCGAGGTTCAGCATGCCACAAGATGTGAGCAAAGCGCTGAAACTTATCCTCGTCGCCCGACAGGACACACTCACACTAGAAGAGCTAAATGCTTTACTCTATGTGGGATACACACTTGGTAGGGATGGTCCGAAGCGGACAGGAACTAAACCAAGCTCCTGGAAGGATAATGCACGCCGTAGGGTGAATAGACTGATGGCGTACGCCAAAGGTTCAATGAAACCCGAAAAGGCTGCAGAAACCAAACACCTACTTAAGGTGAAAAACAAGTCTGATGCTCTTAAAAGGCGGTAGAACTTGAGGGAGACCTAAGAGCAGCCTCAAAGAGGCAAGGCTTAAGGAACTTCCGAGAAAACACAAAGTGGATCAACGAAGAAGCGGAACGCTTTTCCAGGTACAAGAAAGCCAAAGGCGGGGGCCTGAAATTCGTTGACATCACCAATAGTGAGCCACATTCCAAATTCTGGCAGGGGATCTGGGGGGAGCCCGTAGAACCGGACATGGAGAAGCTTGAAAAGGCTATCGAACTGTCCCAGTTCACTGGGGTGAACTCCAGAAAGATTCATGGGCCTATACGAACCACAGAAGTGGTCGAAGCCCTGAAGCACACCTCCCCGTGGAAAGCGGCAGGCCCCGATGGGGTTTTTACCTCACTCTACAAGAGAATGTGCAAGGTTACGGCCCCGATATTAACCCGGCTATACAATTGTATATGGGCAGGGAGTTCTAACCCCGGTAGGTAGTTCACCACGGGCCGAACGATACTGTTTCATAAAAATGATGACTCAGTGGACGACCCGAAGAACTTCAGACCGATAACGATGCTGAAAACCGTCTACAAGGTGTTCACCTCCATTGTGGAGAGTCGCATCATCATCGCCATGAAAATGGGCTCGAACTGGGATGTAGACCAAAAGGCACTCACTCCCGGTAGACGAGGGTGTCTCGATGCACACCTTTCCAGCGAAGCTGCGATCAAGATGTGTAAGAAGATCACCGGAGCTCCAATTCATGCAGCCTTTGTGGATTTCCAGAAAGCATATGACTCAGTGAGTCACACAGCCTTAATAAGGATACTGGAATGCACAGTTGGTGGAAGGGCTGATGGGCAAAACAATCTCGTCAAAACCGTAAAGCGGTTGATGGCGAGTTGGAATACCGACCTCACGAACGTCAAAGACGGTAACGTGAACATCCCTATAAGAAGAGGAATCTTCCAGGGAGACAAAATGTCGCCTACCCTGTTCTGCGTAGCCTTGTCGCTCCTTAGGGCCAACTCCAAAGGGGTTATGTCCATGGGAGGACTCACCAAACGAGTCAAGCTCGACAAGATATGCTACATGGACGACATTAAACTCTTTGCAGGGTCTATTGACGTCTTAGGCAAAAGGGTTGGCGAGATGAAGCGGTTAGCACTCCTACTAGGATTAGTCACAAATGACAAGAAGTCAGGACTACTAACCGACGCAACAGAGCCCCAAATAAAACAAGCGACAGAGATCGCAAGTTTCCCGAGAGTAGGGGACAAAGGGGATACCTACAAATACCTTGGGTTTAAACAAAAATGGGCCAACGGCCCTGAGTCTAAAGCAGACATCCTGAAGCGAGCTCGTAAAACTACGAGGCGGATAATGGCCAGTAATCTGACTGTAGTTAATTTAGGCAAGATGCTGAGAACTTACGTCAGTCCTTTAATCAGGTTTGGTTCACAGGGAGTTTGTTGGACAAAAAGCGAGCTTGAAAACCTGAACAGGTTCACTCGAGGCTTGGCAAAAAGGTCCGGGCGTCTGCCAAGAGGCATGACAAACGGAAGAGTGTATAGCCCAAGCCCAGAGGGCGGTTGCGGCTTTCCTGACTACGTAGACGAAGTCTTTCTGGAAATGGTTGCTGTATCCAAGTATCTTGAAGCCTCCATAGAGGAAGAGAGATACAATAAAGAACATCAGGATCCCAAAGGGAACAAAGCAGGTTCTGTAGCAAACCTCAATGAGGTAATTGGCTCCACACAGTCCTTCCTTCAAGAAAGGCTGACTGCGTGTGGTATAAGGGACAAGACCTTACTGCAGAGTGAAAAGGACTGGTCCCAGAGATACCCAGAGTTACTGGAGAGCAAGGTGGACACCAATATTCTGGAAGTGGGCAAAGATGTCCTCAAACAAAAACTCACACTCAAACATCGTTCTAGATGGAATGAGTGCAAGGTCCCCTCGGGTTATAACCATAGATGGGCATTTTTAGCCAGTCATTCGCTAAAAAGTTTTCGAGGTTAAAAAGTTTTTTGGCAAAATGGAGGATCTACTAATTTCCATTTTTTGGCAAATCGGCGATTTCGTCAAAAAACAAAATTTGCCAAAAACTATTTTTTGCCAGTCAATTGATTTGGCGATGACTAAACGTGTTTTTTGCAGTGATAACTTTAGAAGTAAAAAAAACAATTTTTGCAAAAAAACTCCTAAAAAAGATCTTTTTAGCACGTTCCTGCCAAATTCCAAAATGCTTTTTCGCAAATTAAGTTCGGAACTGTTTTGCCAAAAAACCCGGATTGACTAGTTTTTTTAGCCCTAAAAACTCCTAAAAGACTAGAAACATGGCCTCATTTTTTAGGAATTTTTTGGACCCCATTATCAATTTCGGTTTTTGGCAAATGATTAAAAAGACTAAAAAATTTGTTAAGAAGTGGATTACATTGACTAATTAGTCAATATTGACTGGTAAATGCCCATCTATGGTTATAACTAGGGGTCGGAAAATATATGACAAAAAATCGGTAAATATATGATAATATATGATTTTGGCCAAAATCTCATTATAATTTCGAATTTTCAATAACATAAAATATATGAATTCCTTCAAATCGGAGGTATTATAGGTGGAAAATTTCCAGAAATTTGGTAAAATATATATGATTTGTACCAAATCACATATTTTCCGACCCCTAGTTATAACAATGTTAGAACCTTGGTTGACATTAATAAACACTATAGCCACATCTGGCTGCGTGTTCCGGGCCTGAGTAGGACGGATACGAAGCGTATCCTCTTGCTTCAAGATGGAAAGGGTAATATCCGAACCTGGCTCAAACGAATAGAGGCTGTTGAATCCGACACTTGTCGTAGATGCAACAGGGTTCCTGAAACTGTGGGCCACGCCCTATCGGGCTGCCCCAGGATACCGTTTGCGCTCCTAAAAGAGAGGCATGACGCGGTAGTTGTCCAAGTTGCCAACATGGTTATACGTAACCATGGTCTGGGCGATAAAATTACTCTATCAATGATGGGTAAGAAGATTGTCAGATCCACAGATGGATTCGATTTGCTCCTTGACCAGAGAGTCTGGAGCAAAGAGATACATGGCAAAAGGACGTCGCATCTCCCAGATATAATCTGTGTAGACACGAAGCAACGAGGAGTAACGATACTCGAAGTCGCAGTGGCCGCAGAGGACCTCATTGGGGTTAAACAATGGGACAATGGGACAAGGCGACAAAGTATGAAGAACTCAAGGAGTCCCTAAAAGGGAAGTACCCTGGGTACAGAGTAAGATCCCTTCAGCTTGTTGTTGGACAATTGGGAATCCTCACCAATCAGTCCATCCAACACCTGAATACATTTAGGCTGTGCACTAGGATCGAAACTCTAATAGGGACACAAAGAACAACGTCTCCAATATGGAGAACGTTGTGTCAAAGATCTGAACATGTGTCCCAAAGGGTGAGCAAGCGGGAGTAGCTCGAGGTACCCGAAGAAAAAAGTCCCAGAGACCTTCTTCCTTGAGCCTTTCATAACAAGTTGTTTGAAAACTTCGGAGAACAGAAATGGCATAAAACCCTGACCTTAAGTGGTCATTAGGAATTCGAGGGTAGCCGAGGAAACATACCGAAGAAAACTGGAAAAAAGTGAACTCTAAAATTTCCGAATTTTTCAAAAAAAATTTTTTACATATTAAAAACTTAAAAATAAAATAAAGCAAGGAACTTTTTCGAAAATACAATAAAATTTTAATTTTCACTTTTATCGTCGGAGTAATATATTTAAAATGACCTCCAAAACAACTATTTTTGATAAAAATTGTATTTTCGAAAAAGTTCCTTGCTTTTTGTTTTGTTTTTAATATGTAAAATATTTTTTTTTGAAAAGTTCGGAAGTTTTAGAGTTCACTTTTTTCCAGTTTTCATCGGTATGTAGCCGAGGAAGGCTGAAGTGGCCCAGCCATTGAGGCAGAAGTTATAATTTAATAATTTTTGTCGGATAATAAAAATAGAAAATAAACACTTTCAAAAACATTTTACGTTTGCCAAATAAATTTTATTGGTCTTACAAAACATTTTGGAAAATGGACAGGCATATTTTACCTTTATCAATGAGTTTGTTATCTGGGGCGGCACATAAACCAATGTAAACATAGCATTGTTATATGTACCGACTTATACATTAAACTGGGTTGTTAATTTGATTTAATATTATAAAACATAACAATTTTAAGAAGAGGACGTTTGTTGTGCTTATTCCGTCGTGGTCAACCACTATCTGCCTATATGGATACCTAACTTAGGTTTACGACTGCAACCTTACCGTTCACCCTGCTCTGTATATAGCATTAGCTGTGTTACCCGAGACAGGACGGTTTTGGCATGCCATTCATATGTGGTGGTTTCGGGCCTTTTATTCCTTGTTCCCTTCGGCTCATTGTTTCCTACGTGAGAACATTGGAAATTGGCCCTGTACAATATTTTACTATGACAGCCATTTCCAGAGGTTTCTCCGACCCAACAGTCCACTCCGATCTTTCCGCAGTCATACTGTGCGTTACTAAGCCAAGAGGAATGTTGGGATTTTTTTGGAAAATAAATTTTTCTCACTTTAAATAGAAGGGTTAGCACCAATTTAGAACCTTTTTTCCAGGAATACAATTTAATTATTTATTATAATTACTCATGTGACCCTATCTCACCACCTTGTCCCAATTTAAAATACTTAATAATATCAAACTTTTTATGCCTTTTATAGATAAACATTCCTATATAAGGAGTTTATATGAGGCTTATTTATTTTGACGGGATAGGTCACAAATGGCTATATGCCTTCAATAGTTCCCATTATAAATTGAGTTTATATACTCATTTGTCTGTATTTCCTAAACCTCTCTCTGATTTCGTCAGAAACTGGGTTTTATTTTCGAAACTCTACTTAAACCCCTCCCTGTTTCAATTATAAGGGTGTCATAAATGGTTGTTATCTACCAAGGCCTTTTAAGGTTTAAGTAAGCAAATGGCATGTTCCATTTGTACCTTTTGTAACTTGTGCCCCTTTATAGGTGGCGGGGCTTTGTTACGATTCGTGTACGGAACATGCCATTTTTTGGAAAGTTAACTTTCCAATTTCAGGAATTACCTGGAAAATGCTTTATGCTGCCCAATTAATTAGGATATTAAGCATACGCGTGTTAATATTGTTTTAAGGCATGTTTTGTCATTATTAAAAGCTTGGCTTTCTTGGAAAGCCTTTAAATGCTTTTCGGACCAACTCACTGTTTCAAAAATAAACAGTGTTTTAAAAATAGACTCACTTGTATTGGTGATGTTCAGTCCATATAAAACATAACATGTTTAATAAAATTAATCACTCGTTGTGATTTGACGGTTTTTTGACATTTGGATACATTCCACCCAGCCCTTTCGTATAAGGGTCATAGACCCTTGCGTTTTAGCGTTTACGGGCTGGTAGTTGTTATGCCACCCTGGATTCGTGGAGCCGTTGGGCCCCTGTTTTCCAGGCTACTACGGTTCGACCGAGTTCGAACCTGCTTCAGCCGGTTTAGGCCTTCGCCCGACATTGACCCTAATCCCTTTATGCTGGGGCTGTCTGGTGTGACGGTATTTTAACCTTTCGGTTTTTTGGGAAATTCAAAATTTCCATGCAATTTAGAACCTCTAATAATAAAATTTATAAGTTATAGCCCGGTGAAACATCATGAAAATTTTGTCATTTATACTCTTGAAGAAATAAAAATTGATAATGATTTTAAGATCCATGATTTAAATTTGTTTTATAATTGAGAAATAAATAAAATATTCATTTATAGTTTTCCAAAATTCTGGTCGTATCGTGACAAAACCCCAAACTATTCGTAAGATTTACAAAACATGGAGGAAACGGGACTTTGTAAATCTTATCGAGGTTTGACGGCATACACAGATGTCTGATCTTAAAATCATATCAATCAGAGACTTTTAACAACTTCGTTGCTTATTTGGACAAAAATTTAACTTTCAAAAATTACAATCTTACAACAAATTAGCAGACTAGTTCATCTAAAGAATCTATAAAAATAAATTGACGATACGATTGAAGAATAATGACTTACAACAGAACAGTATACTAAAGTATTGACTGATTATGGTACAAATATTACTAAGCTATATAGTGGATACAAACATGTTGTCTATTTCTGTCACAGAATTAACACTTTCATCAAAGTTAAATTTGCAGAATGTCCAGCCATGGTTTAATTCCTAATAGATACGGTTTCAAAGATATCACACTTATTTAAATTCTCCGAACTATATGATTATAGTATTGTGTGAATGTTAAACTGCCTAGCGTTGTACAGTTCAGATAGTATTGGAGAATTGCGACAGCATAATAATGTATCTTAAAGAAACAACGAATTTAGATTATTGAAACAAATGAATAAATGAACAAATTATTATTAAACGGATCATTAGATTACCATAGAGCTCACCGGAGATCGAAACGAGGTTGCCTGGATGCGCATATGATCTCAGAGACCGCCATCCAAACGTACAGGAAGGTACTCAACAAGAACATCCACACCGCCTTTATAGACTTCCAGAAAGCCTATGATAGTGTTAGCCACGATGGCTTAATGCAAATCGTTTGCTCCATGGCGGGAAATAAAGGAAATCCTGAATTGTTGAATATCACTATAACCCTAAGCGTTTTGATGTCCAGGTGGCACACAGTGATTGTCAACGCTGGAAACGGCGATGACCAAATTGATATAGAGAGGGGAATCTTCCAAGGCGACAAGATGTCACCGACTCTCTTCTGTGTAGCACTGACTGTATTGAAAGCCATGAACGTGAGTCGGAACAATTCCCTATCCGTTAAACTCTTTCAAACAAACAAGATCTGCTACATGGATGATATCAAACTGTTTGCTCCATCCCTTGATAGCCTCGAGGAAAAAGTAGCACAGACCAACAGCCTTGGCTCCCTGATTGGGCCGAAAATCAATGGTTCAAAAAGTGGCCTGTGCTCCGAGGTTCAACCTGGAAGTCTAGAGGAATATGATCACCTCAAAAAGGTTCCCCTCATAAACGAGGAGTCGTACAAGCAATACAAATACCTGGGGATAAAACAAACCTGGGTAAATGCGAACACTACAAGAGAAGATATCCTGAAAGAGGCCAGGAAGAGGATACGTAGAATCGTCAAATCAAGGCTGACAATAACCAATATCAGCAAGATGATGAGGGTCTACGTATCCCCTCTGGTAAGATACATCTCCCAAGTAATGGAATGGCGAATAGCCGACCTCCGGGGACTCACCAGATTCGCTAGAAAGCAGTTGCGGGAAAACGGCAGGGTTCCATACGGCCTTTCAACAGGGAGAATGCATTCTCCCACAGAAAGGGGAGGCTTCAACATTCCCAATTTAGAGGAAGATGATTATCTTGAGGCTATCTCAGTATGCAGGTACTTCGACAGACTCCAGACGTATGAGGAGTGCCCAATGGCGTATGAGCAGGTATACGGAACCAGAGACCAGAAATGGAAGAAGGACCGGAACATATCTGCTCATATAATTAGAAGCCAGCACCTCCTTCAGCAAGCTCTCCGTTCACGTGGCTCGAAACAAAAAACGATAGTGCAGTGAGCCCGTGACAAGGTCACCAACTACCAATTTGAAGGTAAACGAGGACTCAGACATAAGCCCGAACATGAAGAAGTGCGGATTATTCGTGAAACCTTCTACAGGAACCACCTTAAACAGTGGGACAGTTCAAAGCTACAGTCTGGGTTCAATACGATCCGGAAACAAGAACATCTGGATCAAAAAGCATCAAACGTTTGGCTTTCCAAGCCAGGATTAAGCCCTTACGACACAAGACGGGTACTACTACTACAAGAAGGACGCGGTGATGTAAGGGCCTGGAAACATAGGGTTAACCCATCGGTAGATCCAATGTGTAGAAAATGCAAAGGATGTCCCGAAACTGTTGGACACATCCTAGGGGGCTGCACTGTAATACCATTCAGCCTGCTAAAGAACAGACACGATGTAGTGGTGTTGCAGATCGCCAACGATGTGATCAACAACAGACAACTTGGGAAGAAATTCCTGTTGTCAGATATGGGCGCAAGAGCAGAAAGATCGGATGACAACTTCACCCTGGTACTGGACCAACGTGTCTGGTATAAAGAGGAAGGGGTGAAGACTTCACAGTTACCAGACATCTTCTGCATTGACAACATAAAGAAGAGGATCACAATCCTCGAGGTTGGAGTCAGTGCAGAGGACCTGATAACAGTGAAAGAAACCGAGAAGAAGGAAAAGTATAAACAGCTCCCAGAGATCATAAGAAGTAAGTACCCCGGATACAGGGTGACCAACTACACTTTTGTCATAGGACAAGTGGGTGCAATCACTAAGGACGCGTCCGAGAATCTAACCAGGTTCAGAAAAGCAACTGCCAAGCCCCATGGGCTTGGCAGAAACCAGTCTGGCTCTAGGGCAGCGCAAAAAGTTGAGCTACTCTCAAGGATCCAAAATGTGAACCTAAAAGGTAGTCTCAACATATACCACTGGTTTTCAACCAAGTTGGGAGATGCGCAACCCGGGAACCAAACGCCAAAGCGGCCAATGCCGGCAGCCTATAAGGGACCCTTAGAAGCATTCATCCAGAGGAGAAGCAGAGTAGGGAAGAAGAATTTCCCCGCAGTCAAACGCTACGTCCACAACATAGGTAAAGCCTTTAGCCCCGCCCCTGCAGCCCGCCACTGAGAGCTTTGAGTGACAAAAGAGAAAGGATCCAAAGAGAGTCTTAGGCAGCCAACCTTAGTGTCACGTACACTTAAAGACGGGTGCAGGGCTACTTGCCCATACACACCCTTAAAGAGCCGATCCTTCTGAGGTGAAGCCACCTCCGGTTTAGGAGGCATACTAAAATTGTCTTTGACAAAATTTATAGGTGGCGTAAGTCCTGTGTGAAAGAAATGAAAGAAAGGAAAAAAGAAAGAGGAAAACCAAATTAGGAGGGGTCCTTTCTCCGAAGAAAGGGAACAGGAACCACCAACATGCGTGGAAATAATTAATTAATAATAGTAATATTTTAATAATAATGTTTTTGATTCACTGTTCTTATTCATATATCTGATCCCTGGGTTTTGTAGACTTCTCGTTTTTTGTATATTCGAAATCGAAGTTAAATTCTATAGTATATAATGGGTTTTAGATTGATTATCATTCCCATTACAACCTAAACATCATTGAATGATGCCATAAACACCATCAGTTATTTTTCTTTCTTGGTTATGATCTCCATATCATCCTTATAAATGTGATGATCGAGCTAAATCACCTCTCTTGGTTTCATTGTGTATTTGTGATTCTTAGTCTTTTAGTTGACAATGTTAGTGATAGCCTTCATAAAAATCGAAATGACTAAATTAAAACGCACAGGATCTGTATTTTAAAACCCTTATGATTTTTGATGTTATAGACGGTATGTGTTTTTATATTTTAAACCCATTCTTGGATCGTTTTTTATAATTGTTGTTTGTGTTTGTGTATAGATTAAAAACTTTTGAAACTTAAATTTTAAAGATCAATTAACTTCCCATGCAGCCTAATACAAGACTCTGTGGCACCAAGAAGGCAAGGCCAATCGATTTATAACTTTGAAGATACTCAATGGAGTATTCACTCATATAACGGCCCAAAAGCCAAACCTTTTATGACAGCCAAGATGACATCTACAACTTCAAAAATACACCCCAAAGTCCAGATTCCACGAAGGCATAAAAGACTGTAAATAGCCCTAATATAATCTGTGGCATCTCAAATCGTGATAATTTGAAAGATTTTAGGTAGAAGGGGAGTTCGTGAAGTATTCAGAGTTTGTGGGAAAAGCTATTTTGTTTATTGATCGGTTCTGAAAGTTCTAGCCATTAAAAGTAGTTCGCTTATAGAGGAAACATGTAAGAAGAGCATTAAACCACAGTCAATCGCGAATTTACTTATGTGATTAAAAAATGATTAGCTATATTTTATATGTGAGTTTGGAGGTAAATCATATTCTGTTTAAATCCAAATTATGAGAGAAATGGTTTCAATAAAGAAATCGGATACACATTTGAATTGAAATTAAAATGTGGAAAAAACTTAAAAGTCTAGAAATTTTCAATTCACTTAAATCATTCGGAAACCCCATTCAGGAAAACCGGAAAAAGCGATAAACGATAAAAATTTAACAAACTCTTATATAGGGAAATAAAATATAAAACAACATTAAGAAATACAACAAATGGGAACGGGTTACTTGTTTTTGGTAAATTAAATTACAATAATATTTACGTACGAAACAAAAAACTAAAAGATGAAGATGAACACAAAATAAACAGAGGTTTTATAGATTAATTCAATAGAATACTTCAGCAAAATTTATGATATGTGAGGTAATTGTATAGGATTTTATTATCAGGGCAATTTTATGAGAAATAAATACGATTATATGGAGATATTTGTTTTTAATGGAACATACAAATTATTAAAAGAGGACCATACCATATTTGTTCCCAGTAGGATTGATGGGGAATTAAAAAGCACTCTAATTTTAATATTTACGATGGAAAATTAGTGTTATGAATCCTTACATGTTGTTTGAAAGATTTACACAATTAAATAGCACATAAATAACAAAACTTTGTTTGACAGACCAAGACCTCACATAACGAAAAGTTATATTAAACTTTTCCCTATTTATACTATGAGATTATGTCTATTTCATATTATACAAGTTTCAAAATAAAATGAACGAAGTTATCAAGAGAAAATCGGAACAAATTCGAATTTTAGAGAAAATGAAAGCTTTGTTTTTGAGTAATACAATTGAAGAATACAATTTGCTCACAATATTTTGCCTGATTTCCTGAATTTATACTACGATAATTGTTGGAACTTTAGGATTTTGACTCCAAACCCAACAATAGAGCGGAAGATACCAACTGAATGCTCCAAAGACAATTTGTTATAAATAGTTATGTTCGGTACTTTGTAGGTTACAGTCAAACCTCGATAAGATTTACAAAGTCCCGTTTTTTTTCAATTTTTTGTAAATCTTACGTGTAGTTTTGGATTTTATCACGATACGACCAGAATTTTGGAGAATCATAAATGAATATTTTATGTATTTCTCAATTATAAAACAGATGTGATCAATGGATCTCAAAATTATGATAAATTTTTATTTCTTCAAGAGCATAAATGACAAAATTTTCATGATTTTGCATTCATTGAAAACTTATAAATTTTATGACCAGAGGTTCTGAATTGGTTCTAACACTTCTATTTAAAGCCATATTATACCTGGAATATCGAATCAAGATTTTTCGTTAGAATATTTTCGATAAAATAAATTTTATCCGAGTGTAAATCTTACGAAAAAAATTATTTTCCAAATTTTGATAAATGAATTTCTATGCTATTTTAGCACTCAATTAATACTTACTGGGTCGAGTTCACATAAATTATGCACAATCGGGTGATTATTAGGTCATTTCCCGAAAAATCGTCGAAAATAGGTGTTTTTTGTAAATCTTAGAAAATTTGTAAATTTTATCGAGGTTTGACTGTATATAATTTTCTTGATGTGCTACGAAAAGAACAAAATTACAAATTATAAAGGAAGTGTATGAAACATATAAATTTTAAAATATGAAAGAAGGAGTACAAATAATACAGAACCAATTGACATGTACGCAGAGTTGTTATGAAAGCGGGTGAAACTATTATAATACCACCCATTCCAGTTTAAACCAGTTAAAACCGGTTAATACCAGTTTACTCCACCCTATTTTCGGTATAAATTAAATTTTTTGAAAAATTATTGATTAGACATTCTAGAAACTTCTTTATGGGGTTGTATATACATTTAGCAAATTATAGAAAATTTTTGGGGAAATTATTTATTTTCATGAAAAATATTTCTCCAAAATACGAATTTTTAAAATTTTGGATTTTTCAGATTTTTCAAAAATTTCGCATTTTTAAATCAGCTGAAATTTCTTCCGGTATGTTGTTTTACAGTTATGACCCTCTGGACAAGTTTTTATGTGTCGATGTATATCCCACACTATGTAACTCGAAAAAAGCGGGTTAAACTACCTTGAATTTTGGGTAAAACATTAATGCCACCCATTTTAAACCTCGGTATTATCCACCGGTTTTAACCAGGTGGTTAAAACCGTAACAACTCTGCATGTACGGGATATAAACTATTTTCAGAAAGGATTTGTAATTTTAAAATTTTAAAGCAGATATTATATGTAAATTGCAAATAAATTATGGATTAATATGCATTGGTTGTTTAACAAAAAGAGGACTAAGTATAGATGATTTCATAAAATAGGTAATTCAGATTTTTTTTATTTGACAGTCGGTTATTTAGTTAATAACTCGGTCATCCTGCTACCGAGACCACTCTCCCTGCCCGGCTGCCACCGGGCTTCTCTCCTATCCTCTTTTGGCCGCACCAGCCCTCTTGTTTCTCCCTTCTTTTCACCTGCTACCCGACTACCCAACTACCCTGCTACCCAGTTCCATTGCTACCCGGCTACCCAACTACCCTGCTACCCTCTCAGGACGCTCCGTCCTTGTCACGCCCTGGTTCCCATGTGCCTTGTTGTCTGCCAGCATACATTCCCATTGCCACTTTCGCGGAAGAAATTAGTCCTTCTTCCGCCTTCATTGAGTTTCTTTATATAATTTAGAGAGGGTAACCCCCTCTTTTCCCAAGGTGGAGTGGGGTTACCTGAGACGAACCATCTGTAGATGTTGAGAGATCCCTTCAAATTAACTCTAAGTAACTTAGATATTTGTATCCCTTTCTGGTACGATGAATGCATCTTTTGTTTTGGTAATACCGTCCTCCCGAACCTGTTTAAGTTCTGCATAGACTGTTTCGAGATTACGCCTAGTTGCCCCACAACTACAGCAAGCGTCTTGACCTGATACCCCTCRTATTGTTTCTTGTGCCTGATCCCAAGCTTCTTGTATTTCTCCAGTTTCTCTATCTCTTTRCAYTCAATTAGATCTCCTGCTGAGATCCCTACTTCRAGGACAGTTATCCTGCGTTTCGCATGGTCATAACAGATTATGTCCGGTAACTGGGTTGTCTTYTCTTTTCCGTCGTAGATTGCAACCCTTTGATCTAGGACTATATCAAACTTCTCGCCTCTCCTAGCGCACCTCTTTCCAGCATCGCCTAAAGAGAGTTTCTGACCTAATTTCCTCGCTCCGATAACCTCATTGGCTATCATGAGCACCACAGTATCATGCCGGCCTTTTAGAAGAGTAAATGGGATTGCGTTGCAACCGCCTAGCACATGACCGACAGTCTCCGGGGCGGAGTTACATCTTCTACAAGTGTTTGACTCTTCTTTTCCGACGACTTTTAACCAACTTTTGTGTTTTCCAATTCCATCTTGGAGGAGGAGGATTGATTTGACATCTCCGCGCGAAAGTCCGGGCTTCTTAAGCCAAAGATGGCTCTGGGAACAGCAGTTAGCTGGTTCCTTTCTCGCCCGGTTGAAGCCAGAATACAGTTTAGCGCTGTTCCATTTGTCCCGGTAGGATTTCTGGAACGCTAACTTAATGTATTTCCTTTCTTGGCTTTCCATTTCGGCTGACCAATCCTCCTTTCCCTCGAATTCAAATTTACGTCTACTTCCCTGAAGTCTTCCTAAAATCAATTTATGTTTCCCTGGTGCTAGTTCTATAATTATCCTTCTGATGTCTTCTTGGTTGTGGGCCATCACAATAGGGGATTTGACCGCGTCCATTACCTCGACGCCTTCTCCTCCTATGGATTCCCTTTGTTCTTCCATGTACATGATTGCGCTACAGATTGATATGTAGTAAATTTCACAAAAATTAGGAATCCCGAACCCTCCTTGTCTTGAATTAGTGTAGAGCCTTCCGTTGGTAATTCTCCAAGGGATGATACCGTTCTTTTTGAGGCAAATCCTGACAAATCTATGAAGGGTTTCGAGTTCTGTGGGTGTCCATGTTATTGTCTGGGCGACCCAGCCTATGAGAGGCGCTACGCTAACTTGCAGCTGCTTCCCACAGTTTACGATGGTTAGGCCTGACCCGCAGATCTTCCTTATTCTTCTTTGTGCTTCTTTCTTCATATCTTCCTTAGTAGTCTTAGTATTGACCCATATTTGCTTAAATCCAAGGTACTTGTATTGCGCAGTACTCTTACTGGACATAAGCAGAAAGTTTTTGAGATGATGTGTGAAGGCTAGTCTTTGTTTCGGTTCTTCGGTGATAACAGCACTCTTTTGCTCATTGATTTTCAGGCCCAGTAGTTCTCCTAACCTTTTAATGTTGCCTACCTCCCTTTCGAGAGCGCCAATTGAACCACCGAATATCTTAATATCATCCATGTAACATATTTTCGCACTCCAACTAGTTTTATCTTCTGGTTCGTATCCGCCTGGTACCTTAGGCTTGAACAGTGACAGTGCTAGACAAAAGAGAGTGGGCGACATCTTGTCACCTTGAAATATGCCCTTGGTGATGTTTATTTCCTTCGGTGTTTCCCCTCGGTTCACTACATATGTATGCCACGATTCCATTAAAGTCGTCAATGCGTTCAACAGTCTCTGGGTGCCTGGGCTCCCATGGCCAAAGATGTGTCTCAGTATTGCTATCAGCGCTTTATGACCCACAGAATCGTAGGCCTTACGGAAGTTAATAAATGAGACGTTGAGGGCTCTATTAAATACTCGTCTAAAAGTATGTACGATGTTTTCACTAATAACGTGAGCATCGAGACAGCCCCGCCTTTTTGTGAACGATGCTATTTGGTCGAAGTCCCAGTTAAGGGAGCGCATGGCCGACTCTAATATTCTTCGTTGCAAGACGGAGGTGTAGACTTTGTAGAGAGTATTCAACATGGTAATGGGTCTATAGTTGGCAGGGTTTTCAATCGAGTCATTGTTCTTGTGGAACAATATCGTCCTGCCAGCTGTGAACCACTTCTCAGATTTCTTCTGCCCATTCCATAGCTCGTTGTACAGCCTCGCAAGAATAGGGATCAATATTCCCTGGAGTTTCTTGACTAGGTATCCGTGGACGCCATCCGGACCGGGGGCTTTCCATGGGCTAGTCGTTTGAACTGCGTAAAAGATCTCTTTCTGCTTTATGGGCTTGTTATGAGCGGTCCCCCTGATTCTTTTTAAGCCGCTGTTTTCGATTGCCGACTTCATGGATCGTTCATCATAGTAGTTGTCTTCCTTCCAAATTCCACTCCAGAATGTGTGGTGGGTTTGGTTTTCGGGGATTTTGACGTATTTCAGGGATTCGGCTTTGGCCCCAGGAAACTTTCCAAACCTCTCTGTGTCGAGGTTCTGTTTCTTTATTGAGGCCTTCCACCTTTTAAGGTTATCTTTTCTGGTTAAAATCCTGTTTATATCATTGAGCTTTGAGATCTTCAACTTCGCACCATGCTTTCCCCTCAGTTTGTGCTGCTTCGCCACTTGCTCGTTTCTCGAGGGACTTAATGTACCCTCTTTGAACGCGTGTAGTTGGCTCAGTGCTTTCATGAGTTCGTCTCTACTCTGAGGTCTTCTGGTGTAAGGTTTCCTAGTTGGAAACTCGCCAGAGTAAGTCAGGTAGAGAGCTGCATTTAGCTCAGTAAGCGTGATCACCTCCTTCTTCATCTTCAAAACTTTCTTCAGGGTCTTTATTTCTTCCTTAGGTATCTCCTTCCTCGCTTTGGGTAACTTACGTACAGGGTTCGGGTACTTCTTCTCATATGCTATCAAGGCTAGAGTCTGTTGCCAGAGGTGGTCTGAGTCCTCGTTGTTCTGGAACTCCCCCTCGCTACAGTCCTCATTCGCCTCGCCGTATGAGTCGTCGCTTGATTCCGGTTCCTCATCGTTGTTGCTGCCTCCTTCTGCTTCTGCCTCTTTATCTCCATTATTGACATCCTTTCCTAGCACTCTGTCCTTTCCTTTCTTGTCGTCTTTCTTTTTGTTTTTGTAAGAATTTTCTTTCTTTGTTTTCTTTGCTTCTGCTTTATCTGCAGAAACTGGCTTCCCTTCCTGATTTCCCTGTTCTTTCGCAGGTTCTTGGGTGCCTTTGCTGGCATCTCTCTGCTCCTCACTCTTTTCGTTATCCATGTTGTACTCTCCAATCTCTTCTTCTTCTATACAAAAGCCTTCGCTTTCGTAATACTCTTCGACTTCGGTAGACTGTTGGTTAAATGTTTGTTCATTCTTTGTCATCTTTATTGAATTCGTGTATCCTTTACCTTGGATAGCTTTTGTTTGAGAGTTTACCTTATCAAACGGGATTGCAAGCAATTGTTCGTCATTAATAAGACATTTATTTATCTGACCTCTTTTCCTTGGGTCTTCCTTTTCTTTCAGTTGCCATTTCCTGACATCTTTCTGATCTGATCCACGACCCAGTTCAGGATTTCTTGCATCCTTTTTAGGTCTTGTTGGGTTTCGATCTGCTTTGTTGCATTCTTTTGGTTTTGTTTTGATACTTCCGCTCTCAGTTGCTTTTAACTAAATACTTGTATCTTATCGTCTGTTGTTGGTAACCACGCCACTTTGGCTTCTGTGCTACCTGTCTTTCCAACTGTCTTGAGGTATAAGTCTTTTAATGTAACCTCATCTTTGTGGTTGAATTGAAAAATGCCACAAAATTTTGAAAAATGCCACAAAATTTGGAAAATGCCACAAAAATTGAAAAATGCCACAAATTTTCGGTTTTGATTGCCCCGGAAAATAGCCATGCTCAGAAAAAATTTTATTTAAAAAACAACAAATTATTTTTCGGGCAAAATTTTTATGGAAAAACTCTTCCAAAAATTTTTTCCCCCAAAAAATTAATATTTTTTTCCATTCTCAAAAAAAAAATTTCGAACATGAAAAAAATTTTTTGACCAAAAACACGTTTTTATCACTTTTTAAACATTTTTGAAAAAAAAATTTTTTGAATTTTCAAGGGGTGCATCAGGGAAATTTTCAAAAAAGTTGAAGTTCAAAAACACAAAAATTTTTGAGAATTTTTTTTGGAAATTTTTTTAACACGTGTATTTTCAAGAGATCTACAAAAACAAACTTTTAAAAAATTTTGAAAATATTACGATCGATTTAATATTAAAAATTAAATAATGGTGTATTATACACCTATTCCTGAGGTATCAATACAACGAATATTTTACGGAATTTTTTTTTCAAAAATGCTTTTTCTTTGAGATCATGCTTTTACAAGGTTCTAAAAAAATTTTTGAAAAAAATTTCGGGTTCCTTTAGTAAAATTTTTGAGGTGACTTTTTGACCAAAAAAATAAAATTTCAAAAAAAATTCAAAAAAATTTTTTTTTCAAAAATGTTTAAAAAATGATAAAAACTTGTTTTTGGGCAACAAAAAAGTTTTGTTGGTTTCAAGAAATTTTTTTTGAGAATGGAAAATAATACTAATTTTCTGAGATAAAAAATGTTAGATAATATTTTTCCATAAATTTATTGCCTGAAAAACAAATTTGCTGTTTCAAAAAATTTTTTTTCCGAGCATGGTTATTTTCTGGGACAATCAAAACGCCAAATTTGTGCTATTTTTCAATTTTGTGGCATTTTCCCATTTTTGTGGCGTTTTTCAATTTTTGTGGCATTTTTCAATTTTGTGGCATTTTTCAAATTTTTGTGGCATTTTTCAAATTTTTGTGGCATTTTTCAATTGAGCCCATCTTTGTCCATTGGGTTGGCTTTGGGCGTCATCGCCTGCCTAGGGAGCTCCTGTCTAGGGGGTTCTGGTCTCCAGTATTCTTCTTTCTTTTGTGGATTGGGGTCTGTCAGGTCAGCTTCAATCTCTATGAGCTCGACAGCATCAGGTTCGTTCATCGACTCCAGGATGGGGACCCACCTTCTCCTATGTAAAGAAGGTTTAATAACCTTCAATAGGGAGTCTACTTTGCGGTGGTACTTTATCTGTGCCACCCATTCCCGGACCAAGTAAATGGGAACTCTGATGTGTTTCGCTGTCAAGTATCCTGTCCTTGCTAGCCTGCATTTCCTATGCCAGGTAGTCATGTACCACAGTATGCCGATCCGGTCAGCTGGTGTTAATGGTTTCTTCTCAAATGGTAGAAGTGCTACTACCAGTCTGACTATGAAGGGCGGGATTCCGTCTATTACCAGTTCATCGATGCATTCATGAATACCAAATGGGTACTCTGCTATCCGGTACTCCAACATCTCTAAGGTTCTCTCAATCGCAGATATGCTGTTAACTATTTCATTCTTCTCTTTCATTCTATCTTGCACAAACTTGGATACTTCTGTGCGCCTGAGTCGTAGGGAATCTGTCCAGACCGCCTCATTGGCCTTGAAGAATTCCCTGACTCGTAGCTCACTCATCCTTGCTTGCCTGATTCTTTCTTCATTCATCTTATAGTTGGCAGTTTTCTGGTCTAAACTCTCTTTGTATTCGTAGAGTCTTTTTGTTTGTTCGCTCAGTTCTTTTTTGACTGGAACTTCTTCTTTAGCCTTGATATCTTGGCTCTCTGCACTCTTGTTTTCCTCATCATTCTTGCTGGCCCTCTCTGTTTCGATGCTGGGTCCAGGTGCTACTGCAGAGAGCTTGGCTTTCTTGGTTCCTTGTTGAGGTTCTGGATCAGCCTGTTGGACCTCTGTTACTGGGGCCTCTTCGACTTCCTCCACCTCCTTCCTTTCTTTCACTGTAGTCTTCTTCTTTGCTGGTGCTTTCTTAGCTCTCGCAGCTTTCTTTGACTTCTTTTCCTCCAGTTCCTTGGCCACTCTTTGGGCCTCCGCCTCTTCCAGTAGGCGCTCCTCTTCTTGTTCTCTTCTTGTCTTATTCTTTGTGACAGTTGTTGTGGTCTTAGTGTTCTTGGTTTTTCGTGCTGGCATTTCTACAATTTTTTTAAAAATTTTATTTTTTAAAAAATCTTTTTTATCTTTTTGGTCACTTTTGGGTTCTGTCGCCCCCGGGCGTGACCTTTCCAGCGTGGGGTCCCCTTTCAATGTTTCCGGGTTCCCCACTGATACTTTGTCCTCCGGAGTTCGTATCCATTCCGTAATTTTTTTCTGTTTCTTATTTCTGGCTGGTGCTGGCCCTCCTCTCGCGGAGCCTAATATTCGTTCTTCCTTTCCTTCTTCCTTTCCAGTTGGGGTGGCAGCCCCAACCAGCATACTCTCCTGCTCCTTACTTTCCTTGTGGTCTCGGTAACCTCGAGAGCTAATTCCGTGTCCATGTTCGTTGCGAGAAGGTTCCTTCTCCACGTTTCTAGTGCTTTCCATGTCACGATTGGGCGTATTCCCCCGGCGTTCCTCTTCAGATGCTATCGCCTGCAGGGGCCCACAGACTGCTAAAGAGTCAATGTCGGTGCCTTGTTCTGGCTTCTCACGCGGCGTCTCGCAGTTACCCTGAATGCCTGGGCTCTCTGCACTACCGCTTTCGATATGTAGAAATTTTTTTAAAAAATTTAACATTTTTTAAAATTAAAATATACTATAATATAAACTTCAGTAGAGCATTTTTATTCGGAATGGAATGGTTATATAGCAAAAAGAAACAATTAAAATGTAGAGAAAATGAGTCATTTGTATTTAGAGTTTCCATTTTCTCAAACCTCTTTCTAATTTATCAATAATCGAGAAATTCATTTTATATCCTAATTTCCAGAAAATGAGAAATTTTCTCGAAAATTTTTGCGTCAACACTCCCATTCCCGTGAATTAAAAATTATACTTGGAGAAACATTAGTAGTGGATGAAAGCATAGTAACTGGGAAGGAAATGCTTAGTTTCAAGCAATATCGCTGGAAAAGCTAATAAATATGGGATTCAAGTGTTTACACTTACAGATGAGTTTGGATATGTTCTTTAATACATATCCATCCCGGAAAGATACATTAGACCATGTAAAGAGACGGAGCTTTTGCAAATAATTATAACATTCATGGGAAACCATTTTAACCACCAACACACTGTTGTGACTAGTGTTTTTAATTCCCGGGAATGTATTTCTAGAATCATGGGAATTGGAGTTTTCAACGCAAAATGCCTCGAAAATTTTCGAGAATTTCGCGAATTTCCTCATTTCGCGAGAATTTGAACACAAAATGCGTTTCTCGATAAAATGAAAACTCTAGTTGTCACAGATAATTATTATACAGATCTTTCGCTTGGAAACCTCCGTATTGCTCATTACGCCAATCTAGTGGTTATATTGCGAAAATTAGAAAGTTTATGTCAAAGGATTTTAAAACGGCTAATGTTAGAAAGGAGAATGTTCATGATAGGGAACGACATAGGAATGGGAAGTTTAAAGTAGAGGTGAGAATTTAGCCATTTTTTGAGAACCGCCCGAACCGCGCCGCCAAACGGGCGGGCGGTTTCATATTTCTTAACCGTTTTATTTTCAGTGAAAATCTGAAAAATTTTGAATTTTTTAAAAAATATTTATAAAGGAAAATCATGTAAAATATACAATTAAAAACTACTATTGCCTTAAAATTTGCCCAAGCTTGTTGAGAATATAGTTTAAATACTTAGAAAATAGAAAATTATATTTGTTTTGGAAATTTCTTTTTAAAAAGATAAGTCACCTGTTAATGAGAATTTTTTCGAAAAATGACCCCTTCACCGCCCGAAACCGAACCACGCGGTTCGGTTTCGGTCGGGCGGGCTGATAATTCTCATCTCTAGTTTAAAGTAGCATGATAAGTGTGATGTTCTTTTATTAAGCACAGACATTGGTCCTTAGACCAATGAGCTAAGACATAGTCCCCATTTAGGAAAGAAAATTCATTAACATCATATGAGGCACTTAGAATCAAAAGAGCGCAAAGTGACATTTTCAAAATGGAAAATTTTAGGCCTCATTAATGAAATATATTGACCCTAATACTTTTGTTTGAAGTTGGAGGCAATTGATTTTTGTTAGTCATAAATATAATTAATAAAATAAATTACCTATCTAATATTTAAAGACGGAGTATTTTGCACTTATCAATCTATATTTTCACTTTTTAGAAATCACCCTGCGCTCTTTTGATTCTAAGTGCCTCATATGGTGTATGAGTATAACAGAAGGAAATTTGGAATTGACTTGGCTGACCAGTTTGTTTCATACTACATCTCAACACCACACGGGGGAAAATGAGATAGAAAATTATGCATATATATGCTGCTGGGGTCGTGGTAAAGAATTGTTATTTAACTAAAAAACGAAATAACAAAAATACCACAACAGGAATATTAGTCGAAACTCTAATAGGAGGGGCAATGGAAATATATAATTATTTGGAGAATTGGGAATTAAAAAGAGTTCACAAATTACTTAAGGCACGTGGTAGAGGGCAATTTAAAATTTTTTATCAGCAATTAAATATTTAGAATAATAAATTAAATGAATTGGAGGCACAGAGAAAGATTACAACAAAATGTAATGTGTCTAGCCCAAACGAATTTATATTCGTTGATTGTTTTTTGACAACCATCATTCGCATCGAAAATCAAATACGATTAAGAACATAGAATTTAGTAGTGATGAATAGGGCTCCCAGAAATTGGTTTTATATTTTATAGCAAATTGCTCTAAAAACATGCATTCTTTGCCCCAAATTGCCTCTAAAACGATGGAAGTCCATCCATTTTATTATAAAATTGTGAAAATTCCTTCCAAAAATAACCTGAAATGACAAAATAATCCCGATTATGTATTAATAACGATATTAAATAACTATTAATGATAAATATGACGATTTTAATTTGTAATTTTCCTCAAAAAATATTTGGTAAAATTTTATCAGATTCTAAACTCAAATAATTCCATTTATTACGCCAAACTGCTGTTATTTTCGTTAGATTTATTTACACAACTAATTTTTTGTAAAAACTTGTTCAAATCTGCTGTTTATCATACCCATGGATTTGCAATGCTTAGTTACGTTTAGAAACCCTGGCAAAATTTTGTATTTATGTCCTCTGTGAGAAGTTTCATTTCAGTGAAACTAGTTAACCGAATTTAATTTTTATTTCAAAATTTTGCGATTACCAGGGATTATTAATAAGATATTATCATACAATGGTCATATCTTTGTATTATGATAAAATGTTTGTGAAATTACTTTATTTTGTAGTTGTTTGTGAAATATTTTGTTTAAACCCTCATATTTAAAATTTTGAAACTTTATGGACGATTCTCGGTGCAATTAGAACCGAATAACTGTTACAAGACGATAGCTATTTTAAGTGATCTGAAATACGTTAGATTAAAATGAACTGAACATAATCGATATTATACGTGATATCAACCCCACAATCTTCATACATCTACTCGGAGCAAGGAATTTTGACCAATCAAACCATGGTATATCTAAATGACCAAGAAACGATATGTGCCTTATTTCAAGAAGTGACGATGAAGATCAGTAGTTTCCAAATATTACTTTTAACGGAAGCCTTCTTTACATTAGACAACATGACTACGTAACTCAGTATCTTTGCAAGCTCAACTCGAAGTGTAGTATAAACCCTAACTCCTGAATAACAACAACATCATATCGTGGAACTTGAAAGAGATACAAAACGAAATTAAGGAACGTGAAACACTTGTAGCTTGAAATGCGGATGTATTGGGATATGCATTAGGATATCAACTATGCACGAATGAAAAACAGCAACCAATAATAAACAGCCGGAATTTCCACATATCAATGTCAAATCAAGATACCAATAATACACATGTCTTAGATGAATTTATTTGACGAAATAGCAACTGATAAATTAGTTAACGAACAGGTGAAAATGAACTAACTAATTATAACTGAAATTGGCTAACTAATTTTTTATTTTTTACATCCAACTTTTTAAAATTCGTGATTCTATTTTTAAATTATATTTACAAATGAAAGTTGAATGTTCGGACGCGAATTGAAAATTTGATTTTGTAATATCATTAAATGTTAGGACACATTAAAGTTTCGGTCGGTGTAAGGTAATAAATAAATGCCAATCTAGTAGATCTACAATTTTGGGTTCCGAGGACTCATGTAGAAAACAATAATGATCGGAACTCTGTTTTTTGTTTAACAGGGCGCCTTCCCTCCTCGGTCCCGTGGGGAAGGCGAAATTTTTTTTTCTGAATAACTAATTATAACTAGGGGGACCATAAAGCTTAAAATTATTTTTACTTATATTTGGATATAGAGCCCAATGACGTTATTTTAAGTATTCAAATGTGTTTGAGAGCGTTCCTGAACGAGATATAAAAGCTTAAAAAGACGTTATTGCTTATTTTGTATACAAAATGAGTTTTGGTCAAAAATTCAGTGACTAATAAACAGGAATTTCAATGATTTTATCATTTTAACATATGTAACTTTCTGCAAAGACAACAAAGTATACATTCTACTGATATAGTACACCACTAGACATTTAAAATTTTATCGATTATTWAAAAAATCGATAAATCGATAAATTTTTTCGATATGATAAACATGATTTTTCGATAAATTCTGCTTTTTACGTGGGAGGCATTTAAAAGCTAAATTTATATAAATTTCGATATTTCGATGCAAAATATTAAAAATTTAGTTCATAACACTAAACTTTTATCACAATACCCCAGTTTATTGTAGATTCGCTGAATTATGCTCTTGATAATCAATTACAAAAAAATTTATTTCGAAATAATAGTAAAACTCGCGTATTGATTTTCGATATATCGATTATCGAAAATATCGAATTATCGAAAAATCCACTATTATTTCGATAATAGATAATGACGAGATCGATAATTTAAATGTCTAGTCACATTAAAAGATTTGCGATGTTGAAAACAAATATTATAAATTTAATTCATGATCTTAAAGACTTTTTAAACAAAATAATATAAACGACGATTGGAAAATTAACAACATCTACTATAAAAAGAAAAACAATAATTTTGATAAGGAGGACAATATTTTTGAAGGTTATAAATTTATTCTAACAGAATACGCGCTTGAATATTTACGCGCTATATACACCGAATCCAAAAAAATTCGAAAATGTGAATTAAACGAAGATAAAACATGTATGTCCCTTAACACACAATTCAGAATTGGGCTTCCTTGTATACACCAACTTACAAATTCCCTTCCACCAACAAAAATAACTGAATTTATAAACCCGAGGTGGAATAAGGACATGATGTATAAGTGTTATGATTTGCAAGATTTCAGAAATTACGAAGAAAAAGTTGATTTATTTAACAAAGGAAACATAGAAGTAGAAAAAGATAATGACATTATAATGTCGGAAAAAGAAGAAATTCAAGATCTTGATCTTCAATTTGAAAATAATAAATATATTTCCAGCGAAACTGATTTTAAGATTTTGAAAATAAAGAGGAATTCGACGATTTTGAAAATTACAATAATGAATCGGTGGGTTGTTTCGAAATAGAACAGGATGATTATAAATCATATAGTAGGAACATTTCTACCGATTTTCCAGATACAGAATGGGGACATTTAGTGAACTAGGGAAAAATTAGCATCAATTTGTTTTGATAAAGATAAACCTGGAAGAGAAACGGCCGAAAAATCACTTCGCTTATTACTTGATATTTTTGAAAAATAAAATATAAGTGATGTTTATGATTGGTTTGGCAATAAATAATTATACATCTTGTTCATAAACTTGGATTTTTTTATAATTTAAATTTGGAAGTTTCTTATTAAATTATAAACATATATTTAAATTGTAAGATGAGGGAATATTTTGAGAATTATGCTTCATATTATTAGTACCAAAATGTTCTTTATATTTGTTTTATATTAGTATATTTTTAATTTTATATAAACATTTTTCTTAATGCACCTCATAATTAGGGCTCCCAGAAATTGCTTTTATATTTATATAGGAAATTGCCATGAAAACATGCATTCATTGCGCCAAATTGCCTCTAAAACGATGAAAATCCACCAATTTTACAAGTAAATTGAAAAAATTCCATCCCAAAATGACCTAAAATGACAAAATAATTCTGATTATGTGCTAATAACGATATTAAATAACTATTAATGATAAAATTGACAAGTATAATTTTTTATTTTTGGCCAAAAATTTTTAGTAAAATTTTATTAGATTCTCGACTCGAATAATTCCATTTATTATCCCAAATTGCCGATATTTTAGTCAATTTACCTAAAAATTGCCCAGAATTGCTCTATTGCCTTTTATTGCTTTTATAAATCGCTACCAGAGGCTCTTTGGGACCTGAAAATCATTCTAAAGCGTTAAAATAACATAATAATAATCATATGCAATTTTGAAAAAATTGCTTTTTGGGAGCCCTACTCATAATACTTATGTCGTCTATATTGGAAAATATTCCTAAATTCGTGTTTCAATTTTCCTTTGTTATATTAATTTCATAAGCAATATAAAGTCACCTTGTTATATGTTCTAGAAATAATATGTGATTGAATAAACTATCTTTCCCAATATTAATTCATACTTCACATCCAATATTTTATCATTCACCCTTTCAATCTTCTTGTAAAATTATTTTGAGTTTCATTTTTGATATATATCTTTGCAAGCTTTAAAACAAAACACACCTTCTAATCAATTTACTGATGTTGCTTATTGTTAAAACAGTTGTTAAACGTTGGTATTTATGATAGTCAGTCTTTCTCTACCAAATTAATGGCCTGAATCGTATAAGTTAAGTGTAATCTGCAGGGTTGGTCGGATTAAACCGCCCGGTTTAATCCGAATGGTTAAAACCGGTAAAATCCGTCCCGGTCAAAACGTTTAGGACGTTTTGTCCGGATAAAACCCCTTATTTGGTAGGGAAATTTTCAAAAAATTTTTGGCCAGAGTTTATCGGGTTTTTGTTAAATTTTGATTTTACATTTTATGGTTTAGATTTAGATGATTTTTTATGATTCAATAAACATTTTGTTTCTTATTTCCTGGCATTACACTCTATTGTTTGATTGAATATGAAAATTGGAAAATGTCGAATATTTTTCAAAATCAAGTTTTGTGATTTTTCAGACGGTTTAAACCAGTTTAATCCGGTTTTAACCAGGTTAAAACCGTGTCCCGGACTAAAACCAACCCTGGTAATCTGTTTATAAAGTGTTAATTAATAATATTCTTTAGAATGAAATTGTAAATGTGGTTGGTATTGAAAATCTATCAAAAACTATTGGAAATTGAAAATTAGTTTATCCGTATTTATATCTTCCATTTAGTCGGCATTGTATAAGTTGTTAATAATGTAGAATAGATTTGCTTCATCAAATGATTAAAAAAAGGGAATAGAGTTCCTCTACAGCTCCCATCGTGGCCTAACACGTTTATAAACGGTGTGACACTGGGTAACCGTGTGTTTTCTTCGTATCTCAAATACACAGACCAGAAGACTTTTGTACGTTAAATAAAATGTCTAAATCTAGTAAAGTGTAGAATTCTTCAATGTAGAAGTGTTAGCTAAATCTTTAATATAATATGTGTTGAATCTGGTATACCAATCGGATGTATACTGGGTAAAAGTGTTTTAATTATCCATCGAACTGAGTTTTTGTCGTCTTAAATGTTTTTTAAAAATTAAAATTTTGAGGATGCAAATTTTGGGAATAAAAAATAGTATAGACTTGCATATTGCGAGATAATCAAACGTGTAACTTTTACTGAAACAAATAAGGTATTGAATGTTCAGAAATAATAATAATTACTATAACAAGAAATATTTTTCGTGCAAATAGACATGTCGCAAAATTTTACATTAAATACCTAACATTAGGGGTCGGAAATATATGACAAAAAATCGGTAAATATATGATTATTAGGGCACCCCACTTTTTTGCATAATAAAATGCAATTTATGCGTTTAAATTTTGCCATTTTATGATGTTTTATGCATTTAAAAATTGCTCGTAAAATATTATCGAGACTCGAATATTACTAGCAATTCGTATTTTTACACAAATATTTTTAGAAATCAATATATTATTATAAACTCCGAACTTGTTTAAAATTAAAACCTATTAAAAACTGTTGTTTTTGAGTTTCATTTGCTTAGGTTCTACTTTTCAAATTTAATGGAATCCTCGAGGTTACAAACATTTAAAAGTGTGAAAACATTATCGTCATTTATTAAACATAAAACAAAATCTTTGAATGATATTAAACTAACTACAAGAACATTTATGAACACTTTGTCATTAAAAATTTTACAAATCCTTAAATACCACCCTTAATTATCCGTTCAAGGGCATTCTAGTATTTTGATTCCTTATAATGCCAAAATATAATTTAAACATTTAACTAACCATTKAAATGAAAGATATTATATAAACGACCTAATTCAAAAGTTAAATTTTAAACAAAATGAAATTTCTTCTGCATAGCAACACAACTTTTAATAGTCATCATACCAAATGTTGACCAGGTAATGATCCGATAGGGAATGCCCAACTACAAATCGACCAAAGCATGTATTGCTAACATATAAGACATTTCTAACTCAAAGTTCTCTAAACAGCCACCATGTGCTTCTACAAGATCTATATTGAACAAACTAACAAAAGTATTTCAATACGAGACTAGTCATCTGTGATATCTCCATATTATCCGCATGATTTCGTTTTAAGACAACAGTCCAAAATATGTT
>JASNJN010000824.1:0-10339 GCA_030180075.1 Mikrocytos mackini
GTAATTTTATAGTTTATAAAAATGTAAATATCACTGATAGTGGACTAAATTTTAGTAAAATAAATTGAAATTCCACTATATCAATATTTACTGTATGTTTTTTGGCAAATTACATCATAAACAGAAAGCAGAATTATAATTTAAAACCATATTTGTCTCAACTAATTTATGCGTTTATAATTGTAGTTTAATTTCTTTATTTTGTGTTTAAAATACTTGTTTTACAATTTTAATTCACAAAAAACATACAGTAAATATTGATATAGTGGAATTTCAATTTATTTTACTAAAATTTAGTCCACTATCAGTGATATTTACATTTTTATAAACTATAAAATTACCAATATTATGTTAAAGATATGGAAATGATAGATCTTTAAAAGATAAATAAATTGGTTAATTTTAGAATTATATCAATGAATTGGTGAAAGTTGAAATATACAATTGTTAACTAAAATTTTGGATTTTGTCATTATATTATGTGAATGACAGAACAATTTATATTCAAAACAATCTTCACAACGTATTTATAAACACTCTAAAATGACCTTAAATGAGGTTTGGGTTAAATTTAATAAAATAATAAGGTTAAAATTATGTTTTGACATCAGTCCACTAACCAAATTTTATAATTCTGAAACATATAAATTTTGTGAAATTAGAAGATTTTAAGTCATAATAAATATAAATCGGGTCTTAAAAACTTATTAGAAATAAAATTTAGCAAATTTTTTTATAATTTTTAGAAAATTAATTTTCCAAAATGTTCGAATATTGATGAGAATTAGTCCATTATCAGTGTGATTCTACTATCAAAGTGTCCACTAAATCAGTATTTACTGTATAATTCTGTTACAACAGAAAGTAATCCCATGTCAGGTTGATTTTGTTTTTTGAGTCTTTGATTTAAATACTCAAACAATTTATTTCGTAATGTAACGTTCTTAAAATGGAAAACTCTGTGAATATCTCTGTTTAAAACACAAATTCTTTTCATATTTCCGTTCTTATTTGATGTTGAGTCGACTATTTCCACAAAAGTGTCAACAAGTCTTTCTAAACTATCTTTATTGTAATTCATAATCATGTTCTTATATTGTTTCAATTTCGTTTTTGGTATTAAAAAGAGTAAGTTTTTCTTTGTTCCATTCGTCAATAAGAAAGTCTATCAATTTTATTTTATCATCAACTGAAAACTTATTTTCGTTTTACTAAATGTTTTCCTGTACGCATAATCTGAAAATGAACACAGTTTGTAAATTGCTCCAGCTGTTTTCTTAAAATCCGGTTCTGCTTTCGACAATAGTTTTTTCGTTATTACTATGAAGTCTTTGAAAAGTGCTTTCTTTTGTGACAATTCATTTGCTGCTTTAAGCCTGCCAATAAACACCATCGGTTTGTCAATTTCACTAAATAGATTTGGAGGCGCTGATCTATGATCAGAATAACGTAACTCCAGTTCGAATATCGTAATTTTCTGTCCCTCGGTTAAATACTCAATATTTTCCTTCATTAGTTCATAGCAACATGAGGAAGCAAAATTATCCGTATGTTTCATCGTTTTGTTTATCAACACATTAAAATGCTTCCTCTTAATACTTTCGGGTAAGTTTTTAAGTTTTCTTATATTGCCATTCTGTTCAAACAATTCATAATCCAATCCATCTATCATTTTCTCCATTAAATAAAACATTTCAAAATTTTCATTGGTTTTTAAATAACGCCTTATATAAAGTAAAACGTCTATTTTTTGTTTATTTGTAATCTTCGCATTGTTCAGTGAATTTAAAACACTCAGTGCTTTTTGAGGGTTGTGAATATTTATCAATCTAATGAACATAAGATTATATTTGTGTTCTTTTAGAATTTGTAGTACTAAATTTTCGAACGTTGTTGCTTCTATCTTTTCTAATAAACCTTTCATCACACTCAAACTTTCAATTTCCAAGTCTTTGGGATATATTCGTTTGAATATTGTCATTATTTCTGTTGGATTGTGATAGTTTCTTATTGATTTTAAAACAACCTGTTTTATTGATGTTACTTCATTCCATTTTACTTTGTTATCAATGCTTTCATTGTTATTTACTAGTATTTTCTCTATTACAATTGGAAACATATCTGTATAAGATAAAAATTCAATTGCAGATACAACAAGATTAAGCAAGTGTTGGTTATCATTGAATACTTTCTCATTTCCGTCATAGTTTTCTATTAAAGATGCAAATTCATTGTGTATTTCTTTAACCACAGGATGTTCTAAACGTTCAAAAAGCAATGCTTTAGTAGAGTTGGGCACATTTTAAAAATTCGTTAAAATCAGTTTTTTTAGATGGACTACGAAATCAAAGTTACGATTTAATAATTCCATTATTAAATTCTTCGAATACTCCATAGAAACATTACCCTTAAATTGTTCAAAGAATCCTTTAATTCTGCTATCGGTGTAATATTCAAAGTTGTATTCGGATGCTATTTTTCCACCTGAAATGCAATCATAAATTGATCTAAGTTCGTAATTTTGTTTTATTATGTTTACTATGTCTGGCTTAATTTCAATTTTTGTCCGTTTTTTGGGTTCTTTATTTGTATCATCTTCATATTTGATACGGTTGTTATACGCTAATACTAGTGGCACGAAACGGCGAAGTTGCTCTAAATGGTTAAAGCTGATATTTCTACCTTGACCTTCAATATCTACTTTTATTTCCTCCAGTAACTTTTCGTAAACGTAATTGTAGATCAATGTTTCTTCTGTTCTAAAATTATACATAGGTAAATCATCCATAGAGTATGTGCTTAAATTCATCATGTAAATTTTGTACGAAATGTCGTTTTTTTCTACAATATCGAATCAACTGCGTAAGGATCAGGCGGAATGTTTTGATATGTTCCCAGTTATCGTGCGACTCATAGGATTTTTTGGGGGTTTTGTAAAACATTTGTTTTATCATTTCGTCTAATAGCTCTAAGGTTTCATCTTGAAGAATGTATTTGTTTAAGTCGAAGCGTTTGTTTGAATAGGGTTTCCAATTTCTATACTTTCTTCCTACGCGAATTCCATTATATCTCCTTTGTGTACTCAGTTCATCAATTTTTAATATAACTTTAAGCCCTCTTTTAATTATATCCAGTATATGTTCCTCCTTTTCATTCTTAAAATGATCATATGTGATGCGAATTAAAGTTTTGAAGGGGTCTTTGTAATGCAGTAAACACGAACATATAAGCACATAAATGTTTGTGTTACTCTCTAAAAATACGTTTGCTGTGGAGTTTTTTAAACTATTTGCCACAAATACTTCAGGTGGCGTAAAAACTTTAAGAGCACTCTCTTCTACATTGTCCAACTGTCGAAACCTTTCAAAATAAGCTTTGTTTTCGATATTGAATAGATTTGGAATAGCATAAGTATTTATTTTGATCAAGCCCGGTATTTTCCCATTAAGCTCCAGGAACTCAATTATATGATCAAACATTTTCTCTTTATATTTGTGATTTTCGCCGATCAAATATACCAGCGATTTAATATCGAAGTCATTTACAACACTATCGACCAATTGATGTTGAATTATTTTCTGTATAATTTCATTGGGAAGTGAGTATTTTATATATCTTTGAAATGAATAGTCTAAGAAATAATCAATTAGCGAAATAACATTTTGTTTGCACTTTGTAAACATAATGTTAAATGTTATTTCAGATATCTTACATTCACTGTAAGTAGATAATATGGGCTTGTTGTCGTATATATTGAAAGGTATGTATGCATTTGCAAGAAAGAAGGCTTTATTTATTTCTAATGGAAGGATACTCTTTACTAAAGTCTTTGTCACCAACTTATGTTGCTTTAAGTAGTTAAACAAATGGGTGAAAAAAAGGTCTTTCGTTATAAACTTCTTTTAAAACTCGAGTTCTATATATCGGGAATTTGAAGAGTAAATCAAAGTTCTGTGTTAACTTGTCAAAGCTACAAGATCCGAAAATTGTATAAATATATGTTGTGCCGTATTTCCTATACAACACATCAAACATCTCATTGGTTTTGACTTCCGACATTAATTTGAAGTGGCTTACTTTATTCAAGAACTTTGATTTCAATCGAAGGGAGAATTTAGAGAAGTAATTTTCTATCATTTCTGTTACTGGAAATTCGTTTAATGCGAGTAACAGAAGGGATTTGGATTCTAATGTAAGCTGTTGAATATGGGTGTCAGGAGATAGAAGAGTCTCCAAAAACAACTTTGGATTCTTAATTAACCTTAGTTTGTGTATTTATAGCTTTTTTGTCAGGTAAGGAGGTATGGGTGTGTTTGCTGTGTCAAGTGAATCGGGTAAAGATCAGTGTTGTAACTGGCACTGAAATTTCATGCCATTGCCAGCCAGTGCTATGTCTGGCATGCCAGGGGTAAAATATAGTTATTGCAAAGTTAAAGAAAAAATTAAAAAGTTAAAATAAAAAGTAAAACAAACATAAATGTAGTTGGATATAATCATGTAAATTACTTAAAATCATAATCGTCGTTCTGTATCAACCATGACATGATTGTAAGTTTGGCTTTCAACAAATCCGTCTTCGTGCGAGTTCGTTTAGAACTTAAAATGTTCCCAACAGCGCTGAACGATCTTTCAGCCTCCGCGCTCGATCCTTGTATAACCAATGTTTCAATTTCCAATTGGTGAAGCAATGGAAATTTACGCTTTTTGTTCATCCAAAATTTTAAAGAATCGTCAAACACGTCTGTATCCGCGCCGTATTCTTCAAGTTCGGTTGCCAGCGAAAGGGTTTCATGGTTTATTTCAATGTTAGATTGGTGTATAGAAGAGAATTGTTGTGCATCAAATACTTTATATGAAGAGTCAGTTTTACTTTGTGAATGAGGTGTGTTTCTTTCTGTAGTGTTGTGGCTTGATGGTTCGATTTTCAACAACAATCTTTCCTCCTGTTGTTGGATCAGTCCTTCTACCCAGTTAATTTTATCGATTCTTTTTGATGGAGTTAAAAAATTAAAAGTTTTAAAATATGGATCTAAAAACGTCCCAATCCAATGAAATGACGAGAAACTTGTTTTATATTTCATTTTCATTCTATTTAACAAATTGTCCTTAAACATTAGTGCTGTTTCAGAAGTTAATCCTAATGAGTTCAATGAAGATTTAAGATAATAATAGAATGGTATTACCTTGTTGATTGTAGGAGAATTTTTTGTTTCTAGGCCGTCAAAAATCGGTTTAAATAATATCAATACTTTATGCAACTCTTCAAGCAGGTTAAAATTAATTTTTTCGTATAACGAGAATTTTTTGTTTTCTAATAATAGTTCCTTTAAATTTGTTTCATTGTTGTTATGAAAATTTAAATCGCTGCATAAATTTATATAATATCGCCAAGGTCTTGTTTTACCACCGCTCCGAATTTTTGGTACTATTTTTGATTTTATTTCTGACCGAGTTACGTATTCGGTTAATTCAGATATGTTAGTAAATAATTCTTTAAAATTATTAATAGAATTTGTTTCAGCTATCAAATTGTTTATTACTGTATTAAGTCTATGGCAAAAACACACAACGCGCAACATTGTTGCAGTTGCTTTCAATATGTTACTACCACAATCTGTTGTTATTGGAATGTTTAAGTAATTTATATTCATGTTCTGAAAAGCATCTTTAATTTTATTTTCTATATTTATTGAAGTTTTACGCTCTTTAAATTCAGTGCAATCAATTATTGCGCTCTTTATTGAATAGGTTGTAGAGATCCAAAAAATTATAAAATTAATATAGCTCTTTTTAGTATGATCATTAGTGTATATATCTGTAGTCGCCGATAAACTGTTATTTTTAATTGGAATTTTAATTTCATCTTTAATATTTTGAATTATTTTTTGTGACTTGAATAAAATTGTTTTCCTTAGTAGCCCTCTAGTAGGAATTAAATTTGTATTTTCAATGTTTATCATGAATTTATTGCTATTTAGATTGTATATGTTTTCTATTAATTTTGACCAATGTTTATTTTCGATTGATGCTAAAGAATAATTGTTGGAAACGAATAAGTTGGCGATTTGTTCTGTAACATCGAGTTTGTTTTCTTCTGAAAATTTGATTTTTTTTGTTACGAATGGTTTTATTGAAGGGTTTTGATTAGAACAATTCAATTGATGTGACKWWAKAAYATTTTTAATTTATATATTTTAGTAAATTCTGTATTTGGTTCTTTTACGCCAATAGAATGCCTGCCCGCTTTCATTTATACTCCATACAACTGCCCCAATGTTTCCTATGCAATTGGGGCAGTTGACGGGGCTTACAGCGGCGTCTTCCACTGATCTATATAGTGGGGGTTGTTTTTAAGTAGAACTTAGGCGTTGGCTGGGTCCCAGAAATACTTAGCCGTCTTTTAAAGTCACATTACACACCCCCAGTTCATAATAGCAAAAGTGCTACTCCCTGGAGTGTGTAATAAAATTTTTCGATTTTCCAAAAGTTAAAATTTCAAAAATAAAATTTAGGTTTATGGAAAAGGAAGAGGTGTATGCGTGTATAATCCATAGAGATTTTATATATTGACTAAATATAGTATAGATATTGTTAATTTTCAGTTTTAATTAGGGTTTCCCATGGCCAGTTCCGGGTAATTGCAGTAATATGTCATTTTAAGTACTCTTATTCTACAAAAACTTCTGAAAATCGTTCTATGTGTTTATCTCGACGAGATCAATATTTTAAACCAAATTGCAACATTTTATTTTCTATATTTTATATATATTTTGACATTATAAAAAATTTTTTAAAAACAAATTTTCAACTATCCGTGTATCGGGTAATTGAAATTTAAGTCAAATATAACCATATTTTTTATTTTTAATACCATAAATTAAAAATTCGGGAGAAATTGAGTTTGTTATTAATTTTTCAGTTCACAATCTATCTTAGTCCGATTTTTTGTTCGGTTTTAAAAATACCCGGAACCGGCTCGGGAAAACCCTAGTTTTAATAGATTAAAAAAATTTTATGTCAATATTGCATTACAAATTACGTAGTTTGGTACATCAGTAGTTGTATTGTATATTTTTAAAACATATATGTGATTTTCAGGCAACATTAATGTATATTCAATAGAGTATGGCAACATTAAATTTTAAATATGTATTTAAATGGCAAGGATATTGACAGGTGTATTCAAGTTTATAAATCTACAATATAATACAACTTATTAAAATATTTAACATATTCCAAATCAAAATATAATGTTTTTCAGTTAAAATTTTAATATTTGAAATTTAAATTTAAATTTAAAATTTGAAAAACAATAAATATTTATTATGCCACTTGTGTTTATTGCATGTAAAAAGTTAAAAACATATTTTTAATTTATTAAATACACAAGTATTCTGTTTTATTTATTATATTATTGTTAAAAATTCAGGTATCGAAGCATGATACCGGTAATGAAAAAATTGTCAAATTACCGCCAATACCGGTAATACCGGTATTACCGTTGGAATCTCTAGCTATGAAAGAGTAGATATCAAACGAGGAATTTTTCAGGGGGACAAGATGTCTCCCACCCTCTTCTGTGTAGCACTCACGATCTTGAAGACAATAAGGCTCCATAGTATGAAAAACGGGGATAATCCTAACTGGTGTTATAAGGTCTGCTACATGGATGATATTAAAATATTGGGAGCACGATCTCAGCTTTGGACAATAAGGTTACTGCTAATCGTAAACTAGGTAGCTTAATCGGCCTAGAAACTAACGAAAATAAAAGCGAACTTGTAACGAACGCCAGGCTAGAAAGAATAGAGCTCTAACGAATTCTTTAAGGACATTACCTAAAATCAAAAAGGACAGTGGCAATGCCTATAAATACTTGGGTTCTAGAAAGGTATGGATTAATGGTAATACCACAAAAGATGATGTAATCAAAGAAGCAGTTAGAAGACTCAGAAAAATTATAGAGTCCCATCTGACGTTGGTTAACATCGGTAAACAGATAAGTATATCTGTAGTGCCATTAATACGGTATGTATCCCAGGCTATTGACTGGAAGCTTTCTGAGCCCAACAACCTTAATAGGTTGACCAGATGCCTAATGAAAAGAAAAGGGTTGATACCGTACAGAATATGCAATGCACGGTTATACGTGAAGCATACCAAAGGAGGTATCGGTTTGCCCAACTTTATTGAGGAAGACTACTTGGTTATCTGTAGTACACGTAGGTACATAACTGACCAAAGTCTGGATGAACTCAACCTTATGGGAAGCGAACAGACTCCCTCCATTGTGATTATGCACGAACAGTATGAGATCCAAAACACACTAGATGTGGGAGCGGATCCATACTCAGTGATCATTACAAAGTTGGAAAGAAGAAAAGCCAAGATAGACTTTGGCGGTAAACAAGATTGGTCTAGTAAAACAGGATCGGAAGAGCGTAAACTAATATGCAGTACCTTCCAATCCAACTACTGGGCCAAATGGAATGATGCGAAGCTAAGGTCCCCTTTCAACACTGTCAGGAAGGACCCGGAAACTTGTATCTCCAAGAGCCACATTTGTTTGCGAAAACCTGGCTTATCCAGGCGTGACGTGAAAAGGCTTTATTACTTCAAGATGGCATCGGAACTCACAGATCATAGCAGAAGGTGATCGACTCCACCGTATCTGACATATGTAGGAGATGCAACACGAGGAAAGAAACCATAGGATACGTGCTGGCCGGCTGCCCAGCCATACCGTTCAGTCTACTTAAAGCTAGACAAGACACGGTTGTCCTAATATTTGCAAACGAGATAATAGCTACCATGACTTAGGCAATAAATCATCTTTGCGAGGAGAGCGGATAAAATTTGGGCTAGCCCACTTTTGGGCTGGAAGGTGGGCTAGACCAGATTTGGGCTGTTCATTTAATTTTATATGAAAAAATGTTTTATTGCTCTAAATATCATTATTTCGAGGTGTTATGAATTAATATTTATTTTAATATTGTTTGAAATGATGTAATGGTTAAATATTTAAATTTCCTCGTGCATATAATGGATAAATTTTGGGCCACCCCAGGTCCAGCCCAAGTATGGGCCGGCCCAAGTATGGGCCGGCCCAAAATTTATCTTCTCCCCTTTGCGAGACTAGCCCGAATCTCTAAACAATTAAGTTGATACTTGATCAAAGAGTGGTTGTTGGAGATGGGCCCAATAAAACGGTACAAATACCGGACCTCATATGTATAGACATTGTCAAGAAGCGAATAACGATGTAGAGATCGGTGTCTCGGCGGAAGACTTAACTGTTTGCAAAGAGGAAGAGATAATAAAAAGCACCATAAAGCCACTAACATGTTAACTAAACGGCACAGAGGTTACGAAGTAGATTGTAGAGTAGTCGTCATTGGGGAGTTGGGGGCCTTCTCAAGTGTAACGCACAGCAACCTCTTTAGGTCAAGAAAAAGTGTACTCACACAAAGAGACAATAGGCTCTCTAAGAAACCCACAAAGGAACAATATGGAAAAATTCTCAACATGACCATTAAAGCGTCACTACCAGGGTTCGACAAATTCCGTGTTTTTTGGGGTCGATTCCGTGGTTTGTTCCGTCGTTTAGTTTTTGGTGGTTAAATTTTTTAAAAGAAAATTTTCTAAACAAAATGAAAATGTAAACATTGTTTTAGGGAATAAAAAATATTTTTTAAAAATTTCATGTGTGGCAAAAACACAAAAATTTAACGTTGTTGCGCAAAGTACTCAAAAATGACATATGTTGAAGATCTGAGTTTTCTATATAAAATAAGTTTCAAAGTCCTCACATGTGAGATATCCGAACCACATAATTTTTGAAAATTATGGTGTAAAATACAGTAAAATGTAAAATTAATTTATATGTGTCCCAAACACGTCTAAACCCAAATGAGCCTAGTTTGTGATATCTTGGTAAGAATTGTGGTTGTTTCGAAATATTAAATAACGGTTTTATGGAAGATAAATGAAACTTTTTCCAAAAAATACAAAGCATCCAAATGAAAATCCTTAAATTATTAAAACATTTCTTGTTTAGTTACTATTYATCMAATAAATAATTCTTCTCATGATTGTTTAAGATTATATTACTATTGTAAAACGATTACACATCAGCCAAAAAAAGAAAACGTTTGAATATTTGTGAAAATAAAAAAGACAGAATTCAAAATTTTGCCCTGATTCCGTGGATTATTCTGTGTTATACGATTTACTAAATTTGTCGGACCCTGGACCAAACACAAAGGCTTTTTGTAGCTAGAAAAAACGTTCTTCTGTATGTTTTATATTACCGAACACAAACTTATTTTAAGGTTGTAAG